>JAYMTF010005286.1:0-11799 GCA_036897485.1 Pelargonium nanum | reverse complement strand
TCCTTGTTCCAAGCGTCAGCCAAAAATTAAGAAAACCCCCCCCCCCCCCCCCCCTCTCTTACTTGGGTTGTGGTTATTTTCTGCTCAGTATGCAATATTGTCTAGGCAGGATGGTAGGAAACTATAATTACTAATAATATTCGTATTTGAGCAGATACGGTATGCAAATGGATACTATTCGTTTAGATTTCAAAGCCGGTTTGGAGGCACTACTGAAGGCTAAGCCTATCAGAGCCATATTTCTTGGTGTTCGCATTGGTGATCCTACTGCGGTATCTTTTGCTTTACTTCAGCTCTTTCTCAATAAGATTTCATTTTTGCTTCATATTGCTCTTCCTTGTAGATTATCTTCAATAATTATTTGTCTTTCTGTCTGAAGAACTGGAAACGAAGGTTCCTCACCATAATATCATCTTTAATTTGTAGGTAGGCCAAGAACAGTTCTCTCCCAGTTCTCCTGGATGGCCACCTTTCATGAGAGTGAATCCAATCTTAGATTGGTCATACAGGTCCGTTCATGTATTGCATAACCTGTCTCACCTTGCAACTTTATGTTAGATTGGGCATAATACCCTTAGGCAAAATAAGAAATTACTACTATGTACATCAACACAGTAGGCGATTGATCCCCTCTGTTTTAGGCAACGCTGGGGTAATGTTCAACAACATAGTAACTTTTTAGGGGAAGCTTTTTTTAAGCATACAGCATTCTTATAACTTTTCTTGTTAGGATGGGTAGGTTAGTAAATGTTTTCATCACATTTCGTTTCATTCTTTACCATAATAACTGCCAATAATTTTCATCAAGAGCCAGCGTTATGCTAATGCTTATTGGGAGCTTGGAATCTACCATCATTACGATGATATATAAACTTTTTTTTAATGCTATATTGGTTAGATATGATTTCACTTGTCTCAACTTAATTTGAGGGTCTTGACTCTTGATGTACTTTTATTTCTTCAACAGAGATGTTTGGGCATTCCTTCTAACGTCGAAGGTTCAGTATTGCAGTCTTTATGACCAAGGGTAATACTTTCTTCATGTGGCTTATTATCTACTCACTGCTCAATGCATATGGTTGAACTCAAATTGAGAATCTTCTGGAACATTCGGCAATTTTGATTTAATATCTTTGATTTTGATTTTCACAGTTACACATCTATTGGGAGCATTTATGACACTGTTCCAAATGCATTGTTATGCATACACAATTCCGCCAGTAGTGAAGAAAAGTTCAAGCCTGCATATTTGCTTTCAGATGGAAGATCAGAGAGAGCTGGTAGAGTAAAAAAGTTCTCTCATCAGGTTGTTAACAATGGCTTGGACAGTGTGGGTTCAAATAAAAACAGTATCCTCTCAGGCTCGGCCATAGCTGTTGGGGATGAGATCCTGTAAGTCCCTTGTTAAATGTTAATATTACATGGCTTCAGGGAGGAAGTATTTTATAATGTGGTACTAAATCTGAATAAGATGACGTCGCAGGGGTTCCAAACTTTTAAACCCTTTTTTGTTTCATTACATAGGTCACAAGAACATATTCAGTCATTAATTTGTTGTCTATATTATTTTTTAAAATAACTTATTGCTGAAGTATCTCATATCATTTGTATCTGTTCCATAGCTCAGGTTTGGCACTGTTGAAGATAAGTTGGGTCTTTCTTTATGTAGAAAGCTCCATTCAATTGGTTGGTCAGTAGCTCAAACTGCTGTTGTCCGAAATGACGTAAGTTACTATTTATGAAATACATCTCGTTCAAGTTGAAGTTTCAGCCTGGTATATTGAGACATCTAGTTGGTAACTGTGTAATAAGCTGCTGGTATTGTTAAATGATGCGTGGAAATATGGAATTACATTCAGAAGCTTAAGATCTGCACTTGCTGACCTCACCTTACATTTCTCGTGAACCAGGTAGATTCTGTGGCTGAAGAAGTTGAACGACGGAAATCTACTGATGATATGGTGAAAATCCTTCAAATTTGTGAAGAGCTCATGTGGTGATGAAATGAAATGAATGAATTTTGTGTTTCTAACATTTCATTTTTCGTATAATCCTTGCAGGTTTTCATTTATGGAGGGGTAGGACCTTTGCATTCAGACGTTACATTAGCAGGTGTTGCAAAGGCTTTTGGTGTTCGTCTGGTGAGTATTTTATTTAAAGTGAATATATCTATTGTCAAATCATGTTTTAGGGCTAATTACAATTTAGATCTCTGAAACTTGTCATCTAATCTTCATTATATCTGTCGCTGCTCCTATGTTCTCTGAATTTTTTGAGTTTTCAGATAGGGTTTGCTAGTGAATGGTGATGTTCAGGCATTTAGGTTTCTATACTTTTTGCACGGTATGTCGTTTATTTGATGCTCTTAACTAAATTTCAGCTGCTATTTGTCTAAAATTTAGGCTCCAGATGAAGAGTTTGAAGAACATCTAAGGCATATGATAGGAGATCAATGCACTGGTGATATGAATGAGGTAACTTGACGTCAAAATTTAATTACTTCTGAAAATTTTCCTATCCTGTTTGTAGGCCGCATCTTTTTAGGAATATGATAACCGATAAATCTGACTGCATTCTTGATGTAAGAAGATAAGCACACATCTGAAGCCAGTCGGATAGAAATATATACTCTCATTGTAGAAATACAGAAAAAAGTCTTAAGAGGGATATTTCTTAATGATTGCTCTAATGGTTGCTTTTGCTATTCCTCTTTCGAGGCTAGCTAAATAAACCTTGAATATTATCTCCACATTGGGGAATATGCTTTGGTGCTATTAATTTAATTTCATCTTTGTGGTTCTTCTTTTCAGATGGCTCAGTTGCCTGAGGGTATCACCGAATTGTTACATCACGAGAAGCTGCCCGTGCCTTTGGTATGTGTTTGGAAGTTTCATGTGATAGTTAGGTTTCTTTGTACGCGAGATAAGATAACATTCCAAAATCATATTGAAGCAATGAACTGAAAAGAAGTTCAGGAAAACTTATGCCATCTTTTTAAGATAACCTGACATCAATTGATTCCGGTCTAAAAGACCGGATAACACAACGGACTCTGCACGTTGATCCTGACAGACTTGACATTCTTTCGATGTGTGATACATTAACAATAGTAAATGAAGAATAGGAACCCAATTGATTATTGTCTCAATTTCCCTTTTGTGGCATTTTGTCTTTGTTTTTGTATTAATTGTTTTGCATGACTGGTCTAGTTTTTGTTCCTTCTGACCACTCATTAGATGTGTTATGTCTATATATATGCATCTATGGATAGATAAATAGTTCAAACTATTGAGTAATATCCAACAATCGTCTCGTGTAGATCAAGTGCCATAATGTAATTGTTCTTACTGCGACAAATTTAGCTGAACTGGATGAGCAGTGGGAGTGTTTGATCGAATTAACGAGATCCAGTGGGCTGCTGGCATTGATGGAACCTTTCGTGTCAAAGCGATTGACAACAAATCTTTCAGATGTATGTGCTCACTTATCATTTCTAGCCGCGCAACTATTCTTTTCATCATGAAATTACATTATTGCCACTTGCTTACACCATGAATACATAGAAAGCAGCTCTTTTCTTTGGTTCCTTTTAAGGAAAAAATTTCCTATGTTTTAGCCGTTCTTGTTACATTTAGTGGATATTTGCTCTGCTTTTTTCTTAAGTTTCATAATTGTGGTGACCGTGTTTGACTGGAGTTGCATTAATCGATTAGGGAGGTGTTAAAACAGAATCACACTCGAAAACTGGCATACAAACATGCAGAACGTATTCCTGTTCATTGTAATTGACTTCATGGTTGTGTTTAACCTGCATGTTGCCAATACTCCATTCTTGTCTAGTTCGGCAGTCTGTTGTCGGTTCATGCACGGGGACGGGTCTGGCACTCCCCGTGACTTTTCCTAGCTGCATGTAGTGTACCCTTAGTGTCTAGCTAGCATTCATTGTTGTGTATGTTCCGCAACGTGCAGGTAGAAACTGCTCAGCCTCTATCAAAGCTTTGTCTCGAGTTCCCAGATCTTTACATCGGTAAGAGGACTTGAAAAATTCAGTTAATGCAAGTCGGGAGGATTTCAATATATTTTGTTTTTACTAATTTAATCTTTTCTGTGCAACATCAAGGCTGTTATCGCAAATCCAGACTTGGACCTCTCATAATCAGTCTTGAAGGAAAGGTATTAGAGAACATCAACAGGATTAATAACTTTTCTTTGTAAATTTAAGGCATGGTATTATCTTCGTTAACTTGAGAAATTGCAAGTACATGCGATGAGAGGACTTTTCAGTTAGATTTAAGCATTTAACTGACAGAACAAGTTTGTGGTGGTCATTTGTTTCGAAAATAAGTTCTAAACAATCACGTGCATCAAGTGACAAGTTCATGCAATTTCCGGTTCTTAATATAAAAATCATCATTTATTGACTTGGTGCAGGACGACGCAAGAATCGAATTAGCCGAAGAAGCATTGCGCAAGAAGCTCCATGCAGGGGCACTCGTGGGGATAAACTGAATTTGTGGTTCTCGGCTTTGAAGTGCCAAGCTCCAGAGATGCCGGAGAACCTTATTTGCTGACTCTACTGACTACTCCCAAGTCCCGAAGCAGAAGTAATTTCGAGATTTGGATTTGACTGTAACGACAACATCGCTTGAACTGCAAGCAAGAAAGGAAGGAGCCAGCCAAAAGTAGTCTACATGTTTTGCAACTTGTTAAAATTAAGATTGATTAGTTGTTATGATGAACACAAACTAGTGAAGAAAATGTTAAGGACATTGTGTTAGTTCTTGGCTAGTTTTGGAAGATTCTTGTACCTGTGTTCAATGCAACAGGGTTGATGTTGATTGGCTGATTGGGTTCTTTTGATTATTAACCACTCTGTTCCATGAAACCAGATCCTTATGTGCAATGGCCTTAAAAGTATGTTCAGCAGAATCTATATCATCCACCAATAAGAACCCATCCGTTAAGTGCTTGTTTGGTGACACAATCGTGCCCTGAAAGAAGGTATCACATAAGCAAAACTTGAAAGAGGGCTATTGTAGCTCGTCCAGTAAAAATCAGGATATGCCTCCTTTAAGGAACCATAAGCTCCTTGTAGGCTTTTAATTACTTATTCGTATTGTCAAAGCGTGTTAGAAACTGTCATCAGTCGTTTCACTTGTCAATATTGATGTTGCATATGATATAATGAAGATGACATGACATGCTGACGTGGCAAATTGAGTTACAAAATAGACAGTTGAGCTGACAAATACGTGTAGACAGGTTACCATTATCAACCATGTAGACCGTCCATGGTTTCCAAATTTTTTTTAAGGAATAAAGGTCATAAATGTCTCCGAACTTGAAAAAGTCATCGTTTTAGTTTCTGTATTTTGAATAAGTCACTTAAATCGACCTCCTTCATGTGTGTCTTGACCATTGAGTCATCCCCTAGTAACACCCTTATTTCTTTATTTAATGGGTATTGTTTGAAAATTTAAGTTTTGCACTAAAAGGGCAAAACTGTCATTTCACGACAAAAACACAAAGCCCTCGCAGTCGCTAGCGAATATCAATGGCTGTGCTTGCTGTGAAGAACACTGAAAGTAGCAGAATCAGAGAGCACCTGGAAGCTTCTAGAAATGGAGGATAGGGTTGGGTTGAGTGGTGACGAAGACAGCGCCAAGAAAGGATTGGAAGGCACCGGATTGAATCTTCCGGCGAACCGCCACGGCAACTTGAAGAGCGCTTCCACCGATCAAAACCTCTCCCAAATTCTTCTCGATATCAAATCTTCCAAAACCCCAGTAAGTCCCCAATTTCTGGTTCTGGGTCTTTCAGTGTTCCTCGTTTCGATTAATGGGTATGTTTTTGTTTTCCTTATCCTCCTGTTTGGTACCCGAGAAAATCGAAAATGAAAATAAAGGAAGTGTTTTTGACTATTCTGTTTTGGTTTTACTTTTCTCAGAGACTGTAGCAGATTGGGTTATTTGTTTTGATGTATCTGAATGATGTTTTTTGTTTTGCAGACAGTAATCAACTATGGTGCATCTTGGTAAGTTTCTATTGTTTTTTGAGTTCTGATTTTGCATAATCATACATACATACTATACACACAATTGGTTGATGAGGGCATGTGCTTGATGTTCAATTTTTTTAGCGATTTACGTGCCCTAATACCTTATCGAGAGTAAGATTATAGAGATTTATCATTGCACCGGAAGAGGGTGGTGTTAGTATCCCTTGAGTTTGTTACCCTCGATATCATTGCCCATGAGCTCACTTTGCACCTGCCGTCCCTTCAAAGTGAGAGGTACGCCGTGTATCCGAACCGAACTTCATAAGATTATATACGCCCAATATAAGATTGGGAGCTAATTTGAAGAAATGGACTCCATAGAGGGTAAGGTTGTCGAAGGTAAGAGTTTGTTTCTTACCCTCGATAGTCGGTGTATCCTCACAATCTGTGTTGTAACAAAGTCAAGGGATCCTAACTAACTTAACTATTGGTAATTCAAGCAAAATTAACTTCCTAGGAAGTTAAGAGAACATTCATTTTGGGGAAAAAATGCAAGAGAAACACGACACTTGTTTTTGGACGGAGGGAGTATGTTGGTTTTGAATTTGGAGATTATTTGGCGACAAATGGATGATGCCTATGAGGAAGTTTGTTACCTTTTCTCAAATGAGGAAGTAAAGTTTGACTGGATTTTAAGGATTTTTGACACCTAACTAGTTGAATCATTGTTAGTGCTAATCAAGTAGACACAAGAGTCCGATATATATCCTTCACGAACAAGGTATTGATAAATTCAGCTGTGCTTGAACACTATCTTGGGATGTAGCTGATCTTGGATAGTTTCTATCATACTATATGATAATTGATAAACCCAAGAATAATTGGCAAATCGCTAATGTAATATTTTGTTTTGGTGCCCCATAATTATCTCTTTCCATGGATGTTCTATCATCTCACTTGCATCTTTCTGTTGTTAAGACTTGTTTCCACTTTTCCTTCAATCGATTTTGTTTATCATGATCAGGTGTCGAGTCTGCAGCCAGATCCTACCTACATTCTGCAAGCTGAGCAACAATTTCCCTAAGCTAACGTTCGTGTACGCAGATATAGATGAATGCCCCGAAACAACTCAACATATCCGGTACACACCCACTTTTCATTTCTTCCGGGATGGCGAGAGGGTGGATGAGATGTTTGGTGCCGGAGAAGAACGGTTGCATGATCGATTATGGTTACACTCTTGAACGAGTATTGTGTGGAAATATTATTTGCATAATGGTAATATGATGTAAAGGTTATGCAGAAGTGCATCTGTATTTTTTGTGTGCTATTTATACCAAATTCACAAGACTCAGTTTGTACTGGTTTACTAGAACTTTAGAATGAAACAGTCCTTAATGTACTTTCTCCTTTTCCTTAACTCAAATATAAGTACTTGCTAATAGTTATGTGCAAAACGTGAAAAGCTTGATGGAGTTATCGAACTTTCGTAAACTAAAATAAATGACATTGTAAAAACCTGGAATGGTTACATAAACAATCACTTGCAAGCCACTGAAAAGAAAAGGTAAAAAAAAAGTAGCCAAAGATAAATGACAGAAACAGGAACTAATACAAGGTCCTCATTTTGATAAATCAACTTTAAGCACTCACCATCTACTCTCTCACCTGTGCCTCCATGATTGAACCTCAACATCAGATGTTTGCAATGAAGCTTTATTCCTTCAAACATGTTGGCTTAAGCCTTGGGCTTGAGTATCTTAACAGTCTCCCAAGTGAAATCCGCATCGTCGCGGCCAAAATGACCATAAGCTGCGGTTTTCTGGTACCTGAAGTTGCCGCCTCTCTTCAAATCAAGGTTGATGGCCATCATCCCGGGCCTGAAGTCGAAGGCCTCCTTGATGAGAGCCAGAATGTCCTTGTCGGGGATCTTGCCGGTTTTGTAGGAATCCACGAACACTGACAATGGTTCCGGCACGCCAATGGCGTAAGCGACCTGGACAATGCAGCGACGGGCAAGGCCTGAGGCTACTACACTCTTGGCTGCCTGTCTAGCAAGATAGGCACCACTCCTGTCCACCTTAGTTGGGTCCTTCCCTGAGAATGCGCCTCCACCATGAGCGCCCCAACCTCCATATGTGTCGATGATGATCTTTCGGCCAGTGAGCCCTGCGTCTCCGTGGGCTCCGCCGATAACGAACCGGCCTGATGGGTTGAGGTGGAAGATGGTGTTCTCATCGAGGTATTGGGCTGGGATCACAGGCTTGATCACATGTTCTTTCAAATCTGCGGCGATCTCCTCATTTGTGACAGACTCGTCATGTTGGGTTGAGATCAGGACAGTGTGAACACGAATGGGGACCATGGCTCCTCCCTCGTTACGGTACTCAACAGTCACTTGGGTCTTGCCATCAGGCCTCACCCATGGGCATGTCTTGTTCTTTCTGACCTCAGTGAGCTTGGCACCAAGCTTGGTTGCTAGGACATGAGTTAGAGGCATGAGCTCAGGTGTTTCATCAGTGGCATAACCGAACATGAGGCCTTGGTCACCAGCTCCGATATCCTCTGGTTTCTTTGTGAGATGGCCGTGAACTCCTTGGGCAATGTCAGGGCTCTGTTGCTCAATGTTGACAAGGACCTTGCAGTTGTCAGCATCAAGACCAACATCAGGAGATGTGAACCCAATGCCTCTGCAGGTGTCACGAACTATTTTCTCGTAATCAATATTAGCCTTGGTTGTGATTTCACCAAAGATCATGACCATGTTGGTTTTGGTGCAAGTCTCACATGCAACTTTGCTCTCTGGGTCCTGTTCTAGGCAGGCATCAAGGATAGCATCTGAGACTTGGTCACAGAGCTTGTCTGGGTGACCTTCATTGACCGACTCAGAGGTGAAGAGGAAGGACTCCATATCTGGATCAGAAAAAAAGGTCATTGACCGATTTACTCATTGTCGAACAAATACATTACATTCAAGAACAAACTAGCATACAACACATTACACATATATGATACCATATAATTTTAGTTATTATTGAGCAAATACATTATGTTCAAGAGCAAACTAGCATACAACACACTACACATATATGATACCATATAATTTTAGTTATTATCAAGCTATTAACTTATGTTCAAGAACAAACTATCAAGCAACACATTACACATATATGATACCATATAATTTTAGTTATTATCGAGCAAATACCTTATGTTCAAGAAAATACTAGCATACAACACATCACACATATATGATAGCATATCAATTTAGTCATTATCAAACACATGCCTTACATTCAAGAACAAACTAACATACAACACATAACACATATATGATACCATAGGATTTCAACACCCAACCATCTATAAGGTAGCCACAACTCATACTAAAACAAAACTTAACAATTCAAGGCATGTTAAGCCATCTCTTGGCTTTATGAGTTCATAGTATAACACTAGAAAAAGGTATCACAAACAACCAAAGGTCCAAAGCAGTTTATAGATAAGCAAGTAACAGCTAAGTTGCATATTCATTTAACGCCGGATTCAAGCTTAAGATTCTCATATTCAACCAATTAGCAACTAAAACATACAAATTCATCAAGAAGACCTCCAGAAATGCAAATACCAGCATAAATAGGCAAAATCATCAACAATTTCATCAACAACAATCCAAATCCACATTTCCTTCAAGTTTGATTATAGCATTCCAGATCCAGCACTCTAATCCAAACTAACAACAATTTATAAGAATTAACTACGACAAATTCACGATTACAGAAACAGATCTACAGAAATGCAGAGAATAAGCTAGTCAAAAGAAACGGAACAGCGAGAGTTGACTAAGATTCTCGAGAAACAAACAGAAAATGAAAAGGCGATGCGAGAATTAACATGCAATGAAGCAACAGAAGATGAAGAGAGAACCGTTAGAGAAGAGACGCACCTAGAGATGATGAGAGAGTGTGGATCTGAAGTAGAGAGAGCGGGAGAGAGATGAAGACGAAGAGAAACGTGGGGAAGTGGAGGTATTTATAGAGAGAGAGAGGGTGGGGTGGGTAAGAGGGGATTAGGGGCATTTCGGTCATAAAATATTTCTCTTGTTTTTTTCTTTCTTAGTTTCTAGCCAATTACTCTTGTTTCAATAGGAAAGTGTTATTGCGTCCGATCTCCGCTCAACACACTCATGGAG
The DNA here is from genome assembly GCA_036897485.1 of Pelargonium nanum. Classification (NCBI taxonomy): domain Eukaryota; kingdom Viridiplantae; phylum Streptophyta; class Magnoliopsida; order Geraniales; family Geraniaceae; genus Pelargonium; species Pelargonium nanum. The sequence goes on along the minus strand of JAYMTF010005286.1, from coordinate 1,609 downwards.
AGAGGTGAAAGCTATAATTGTGAACAAACTTCGAATGAGAATTAGTCTGGATGTGGTAAAATGACTTAAAGATGTCAATCGCGAGTGTGCGGACCCGCTCAAAAACCCCGTGGTATAAACTGAAAAAAGGGAAGTGTTACATTTTGATCTTTGAAGTATCTATTTTATTTCGAATTCGTACATAATTTGATTTTTGTTTCAATTTGGTCCTGAAAGGATCCATATTGTTCTCTTTTTGATCAGTTGAGCTACACAGCAGGGGTGATACTCCCCTTAAACTCAAAACTTCACTTCATATTGTCGACAATGAGACTCGAGCCCAAGACCTTAAAAAAAATTCAAAACGCTTAAATTGATTGGTCCAACAATCATTGGTCAGTTATTTTGTATGGAATTGGCATAATTCGTGTCAGTGTCGTCAAATTAAACTGACGTGACAATTTAAAATATATATATCTATCTGATATTTTTTGTTGAGGTGGGCAACCACGTGACAGTTAAAGTAGATCAATTTTATGAATTAGACCGTTATGATTAACTATTATATTATGATCTGACTATTTTGTTATTGAACTAAATTTATGTCAATATGGTCCTTCAATTACTTAGAAAATGCCATAACGATTTCGACGTTAGGTACCATTAACTTTCAGTTAGGTAAAGTAACGTTACTTTAAAACTAAAGTAGAAATTAATTAATTACACAATCAATATATATAGAAAAAGTAACAAAAAGATGTCACATTAGCAATGATTGTGTAATTTATATATATTTTTTGTTTATTTTCTTAACTCAAGCCGGCAAAACTGACAAAAAAAAGTTAACGATATTCAATGTTGAAGCCGTTTTGGTTGGTTTTTCATTATAAAATAATTGATGGAGTATATTGACATAAATTTAGGTAAGGTACAAAAATAGTTAAATCATAATAATTAGAGGACCATAATTGTAACTTAGAGTTGATGATTTTGACCCGAAATCGTGGGCCCTTGATATCCGATATGCATTTTCAAGTTCGGGCTGCGTTAAAATATCGCTTTTCAGGTCAGGCTAGGCAGACTCACATAAACTCACGCATTTTACACACAAACCTTGAAATCCGATCCAAAAGCTGCAACCCGTAACCTTTTCAAGTCGGGTTCAAATTAGATTTCTAAACCTGAGCAGTAAAAAAAACGATCTGAAACCCAAATCGTATGCTTTTAATTGGAGTGAATGATAAATATATATTTTTAAAATGTGAATTTCCGAAACTGCCCCTACCCACCCACTTTCCTTTTGTTCTCCGACTGCTTACCCACCTCGTTGGTGGGTCCCTTTCTCACCTAAACCAGCCTCCACTTCTCTCCAACCACCACGGAACTTGCCACCTCGTTTATTAAATTTACTATAAACACTATTTTTTAACTTTTTTAATTAATTGATATGATTAGTGAAATGCTAAATAAATACATTATTTTTAGAATATAATTAGCCAATGACTATTCTTCACCATTACCTACCACTAATTTTGTTCTTTTGTGTCTTTGTGTCAAGCAATTACTTGTAGTCTAATGGGGAAATTACAGATAGCACCCCTGAACTAAACCCCTTTTGCAACTTACTACC
>JAYMTF010005285.1:0-11800 GCA_036897485.1 Pelargonium nanum | reverse complement strand
TAGGTTAAACATTGTTTCATGAATCTCTATAATACTTAGACTAGGACTTCTACATAACTAGCACGGAGCAATAGCTTAAAAGGACCTTAGTAAGCAATAGTCATGACTGTGTAAAGTATTGCAAGAGCTCACCTCAAAAACAAACATATTCTCCTTATAATTTGCAGCATGGCCCGATGTTTCCCAAAGTTGCATATTATAAATATTTGGTGAAATAACCTGATGAAGTATACTACATAAGAAACTCATTGTGAAGAATTATACATTATGGCGATACACCAACTCAAAGAATGAGTTTTAACCTCTTGGTAACCTCTGTTCCGATATTCATCTTTTATAAAATTCACCAATTTGTTGTAGATTCGGGATCCAAGTGGTAGGAAAAACCAGCTGCCTGGGCTGAAATATTCCAAATAAATAATAAATGGATTATCAACAACCCTGAATATAGAAGAGTAAAGCCAGAGAGACTAAATGACAGCATACCTAAGAGGGTGATTAAAGAAAAGCTCTTGTTTTGTCCCCAATGTTCTGTGATCATATTTCTTTGCTTCCTCCAAAAAATGAATATATTCCTGCAAGAGAAAAACACCATTCCATTCAGAAGCATTTGATGCAAATTAAAATTGCAGAACACGCGACCCGAAGCTACAAAACTAGAAATGATAAGTCTAGAATGTCCCGAACAATGTAACACAGTTTTGATGAACCATATGATAGTCAAAGAGACTCAATACAATAAAAAAAAGAAGCAAATTAAGACCAAATCTAATTGGGCGAGAGGGATGGAGAAAGATAAACACCTTCAAACGCTTTTGGTCTGGATACGATATCCCATATACCCTTTGTAAACTTTCACGATCTTTATCCCCTCTCCAGTATGCAGATGAAGCCTGCATACAATTGCATCAGTCAAAGAGATGACAAACAAACATATGAACATTACCAAACTATAGCTCTAATGTTCCACTAGGCACATTACCTTCAAACATGCAAATGCTTTAACAAAAGATGTATTAGGTATATGGGGTCCACGACACAAGTCAACCAATGGGCCACATCTGTACACGGTGATAGTTTTGTCATCAGGCAAATCCTTGATGATTTCAACCTGATCCACACCATCAAGAAAAATAATCAATATGAGAAGTGTGATAGTTAGAGTGATATTAAGAGTGAAATTAAGTAGTGAAAGTATCACAATTTATGTGATTAAACGATGTGAGACTTTTCGTTTATTACCGTAAACCTATTGTCAGAAAACATCTCGAGTGCCTCACTCCTTGAAACTTCAATGCGCTCAAAAGGTTGTTTTTCCTGATGCAATAATTACACAGCATGACTTACCCCGCCACCAAATACATGAATCCATGTGGATCAAACACCAAATCACAATATATCTTTTCAATAACATGTAATATTATATTACACAACTGTCATAACATCATCATCTGTGAGCCTGTGATAGAGATCCAATCTTCGAATACCAGAGGATAGTCTACAATAGAGATTTTTAACATAGCTGGTGAACAGAAATTGATCAGGGATCCAACCAATAGAAACTAGGTAGGAGAGTTATGATCATTACTTATCGGAAAAAATTATTTAAGGGGTTTAACTGAATGTTTAGTACAGTTTCATGTCAAAGTTAAATTTAGTTCAAGTACTGTCAAAAAAATATCATGAATTTTCAATTTACCATTAACTAATAAATCATTTTAATTGTAATGGAGTATTTTTTTATTTAATTCTTGTATTTTGTAAAGTATTTCTAAAATTTTACCTATGAATAATATGGTAAACATATTCTTATAGCAGGGGTGAAAGCAGTAGAAAACCATTTACCATCATATGTTTTTGGAGTTCTTCAGAAACAATTTTTTCCTAAAGCAACTTAATGGCCACGTTGTGATGTTATTAGAGAACTAGTACTTCATTCTTGACAAAAAGTCTGAACAAGTTTGTTCTTTGCCATTGAAATGTCATTCGAACTTATAAGATATGGATGAACAATACCTTAGCAGCTTTTTCTGCTCCTGATACAATTTTCTTGAAATGATCATCATTCAAGCCCAGGTCGCCATAAAAGGCATCATAATAGAAACCCTGAAAGAAAAATTCAGAATTTTTAACTAAAGACATTAACTTTAGGCAAGAACACACTAACCTATAAAACATATTTCAACAACTTTATCTTCTTATGCCGCCTCCATCACAAATATCACCAATCTATTAACTATAATTTGGTGTTCATTACGTGTTCATTAACATATAAATATATAATTGATGGAATAGGAAATACATGTGGCTTAAGTAGGCATGAACTGATAGAACAGTTTGAAATGATAATATAAGCAAAGCCAACATTTCAAATTTTCAATCTTGGCACTCAATATGTAAAATTTACCTCCCCTCTTGTGGTGCAGGGGCCAATGCAGAGCTTGCACCCGTACTCCATCTCCAGTGACTGCACCATAACAAAGAGCTCAGCTATAAACAAAATCGAGCCAAATACAGAACAATCAAATAAATAAACTGAAATAGTCTACTACCTGCCCGAGAATGTGGGCGCTGGAGTGCCAAAAAGTGTCACGCCCTTCGTCGTCTTCAAATTTGAATATCTTCAGCTCGCAATCGCCCTCCAGAGGCCTGCTCAGATCCCAAAGAACTCCGTTCACCTGAGAAATCAAAGCATCTTTGGCCAAATTCTTCGATATCCCCAGAGCAATGTCAAATGGCGTAGTCACCCATTTCTTCCCTTCCTTCACTGTCCCATCCGGCAACGAAATCCTTCAAATCACAAAAGCCAAAACAATCAATCAATCAGAATTTTCAGAACAAGATAGTGAAGTGAGTATCAGATTTGCTAGGGTTTACTTGATAGGGTCCTGAGGGAGGGATTGGCGCTGGTCGCGCTGCCGAGCTTGGAGCTTCTCGAAGAGCTCAATGCGTTTGGGGATAACTTTCTCCAGATAAGGCACGTCCTTGGGGTGGGCTGCCATGTCTGGCGGCGGCGACGGCGGCGGAGGAGCGGAGCAGAGGAGGCGGAGAGAGGAGTTGAGGAGGAGACGAGACTGAGAGGGAGTGTGAGTGCGAGCGGAGAAGCAGTAGCGGCGGAAGAGAAATGGAAGCCCTCTCAGAATTTCAGGACATGACATATGGTGGATTCAACGGCCTGTCGTTTTCTGATTATGTTGCGGGAGGTTTAGGGATTTTATATATTCGGGTCTGGTTGCTTCTGGATCTGCGTGCTCATCAAGCAAATGGCCCAAACGGTCAACCTTTTTGGGGCCGAATCGACTCTTATAGATCTGAGATGGTCTAGACATCTGGCCCATAATGTTAAATTACGGCCTTAGGATCAGCCCAACAGTACATAAATAGCAGGCCCATTCTATTTTTTCTTTTTTATTTGATAAGCAAGCGTAACAAACCGGCTCATTCTATTTGAAGAAATATCTATGCATAAGTTGTACTTGTTTCAACTAAGTATCCAAGGAGTCTCCCACTTGCCTCTATTACACAAACCGTTAAGAATTAATGTCTTAGTAGTAGATGCTTATATTGTTCTAAGTTGCCTTACATTACATCGGTCGATAGCCAAGTGGAGGTCCCATAAGCCTGCCATAATTTCACCACCGTGTCACGTTATCGCATACATTTGTGCGTATTAATACAATCTTCTTTGAAAATGGGATGAAATTCATTCTCCACATTTGATATGCATATATTTCTTACGTTTTCTTTAATTTCGTATAGTGTTTCTGGACTTGAGATTGAATGTTTGCTCTCGCACATGAGTTGAATCTCAAGCATATACTCAGATTTTCACTTAACGTACATCATGCTCCTTCCTTGTAAAATTTAGAGGACTCAAATCGAAGGCTCATTACACTCGTGATTGAACTTATGATACGATAGAATGGGAAATATTTACGGATAAAAAGCACAACAACATGAATTGACTATAATATTAATGGTCTGAGTTACCAATAAGATCCATCCATAACTGATATAATAAAGATTCAACCAAAAGAAAAAATAATAAGATAAGAGTTAACTATATGTGTTAAATCAAGCATAGTTCTTTGTTTATACTTTAGTTGAAAAATATTTTAGCTGTCAATTATCATCCTTCTAAGATTTGACTCATTAATTAAAACAACTAATGACTATTCACTAATATAATAGAACATTCTTAAGGGAAGAAACAAAAGTATGCAAAAAAAAAATTGAATCGCATGTGACAAATATATATGACAATGACACAAAAAGGCAAATTTAGCAAAGTAGGGCAGATTAATTTTGTCCTTCCCATGGCCTACAAAATTGAATCGTGCAAGTGAATGATCAACACTAGTTTCGTAAGTTAAAGAAGAAGGTAACAACTCTTCTCCCACCTCATTTTAAGTCACAGGCACAACACATAATAACAATTTGTACGTCTCAACTGACTTGTTGAATTTTCATTTTGTTGTTGTGTTTTTAGTTTTGTCCGGTAGAATTATTATTTCAATAGTTACGATAATTACAAATTTTGCGTGACCGGACGTACGATAAAAATTTAATAAAAACACGTATCGGAAAATTAGAGGAGAGGTACAAAGATGGGGGCAGCAAAGGAAACAAGTGAGGAAAATAATTGTAGGGCTTGGGGGTTTGATAAGGGATGAAACAACGGACATGTGAAGGCATGTGCGTTCCGTTCCCACCACTAGGTCCAGCTAAACGGCAACTCCTGACACCAATATTACACCCTACTTCTTATTTCTATAAGGTACAACCACTATATTACCCTCCCAAGACTTTAGGGAGGAAAAACAACTATTTTCAAAAAAATTACATATAAAAAAAAACACTGATTCTGAGACAAAATTGTAAAATAATTGTGACATTCATTTGAAATGTATGAAGCAGAAAATGTATAGGTGCACAAATTTAGTACGTTAGAAATAGCGCATACTGATTTAAAATGTTTAAACATTTGTTTGTCCAACAAGGTGTTTCTAATAAAATAATTTGGAAAAAATTGGAATAAAAAATTGACCAAACCATCAAAATGCAAAATTGCAGCCTAAATGTATAACATAACTTAATGGTCTCGTTTATAGGCCCGTTCGCTTAGGTCGAACTATAAGTTCCAACTCAATATGTTAATATCAACATACAAACTCAAAAGTGTTTTGTCTCCTACATAACTTTATACATTTGTTTATGCACGAAAGTGTTTCCAACGTCCTCAAAATGTGAAATATAGCCTAAATGTCCATATAAAAACTCAATTGTCTCATTTCGTTTAACCAAATGATAAGTTTCAACTCAATCCGTGAACATCAACATCTAAACTCAAAAGTGTTTCATCTCCTGCATCAACTTATATATATAAATATATAACGCATGTAATCATACTATTCATGTTTGTTTTACTCAATATATTGTACCAATGAATCAAGCCAATAATCAAATATATAAACCCTAACTTCATTGGCAATAAGTTGAGAGGAAGAGGAAAAGGAACCCAAATGATATTTGGTTTGGTCATGGTCTTTGTTGGTTCAAAGTTGCAACCAATAGCATCCATGTATATGAAGTCCTATAAGAAATGAATGGCCAAGATCAATGGAGTTTGGCAAACCACATGATGAAAGTATGGGTTGTAGGGTGCAGCACTGACCACTGAGTGTGTTAATGGACCCTCTTATCATATCAATCATTCATGCAAGTACCCTCTCAACAAAACAAAATTGATTGATCATACTATAACATTATGATTATATGTGCACTACTTACAATGAACTCTCATCATGCATTTTCAAGTCAAATTGCATATATGCTCTCTTTTTTTCTTCACCATACTTTTCCCAGGAGTTTACTTGACTACCACCAAGGAGACAAATGGAACTGACCCAACATCAACTGTTTAGAGCTGATCTTCATAGGGCCACATTTGGAGTAAAGTTAATTAGTCCTAATTTAGGCCAGTTTTTGGCAAAACATGCTTGCCAACACCAGAACCATGGTTATTATATATTCCATTTTCTTTTATTAGTTCATAAGAATGTTTATTATTTTATCTGCTATGTACTAAGTGAAATTTCTACATCCATTCTCAAACATCTCTTTTATACGTAAAATTTACTTTCAACTAACTTATTTTAAAATATATTTATGAAAAAAAAAGTGTACATTCCTCTTAAGACAAATAGAATATTAACCATGCATGTAAAAATGTGAATTGACGTATACGTAGAATCTACATACTTGGTAGGGCATGTTAAATAAGTTGCATGCATTGCTAGTTTAGAAAGATGTTTTGGGAAAATAAAATAGGGCCTCATTAATTTTATCATTTATTTTTTCTTATTCTTCTTTTCATATGAGGAACAAATCTTGTATTTTAATATGGAAAATTAAGTAGAAAAAGAGTACCCTTTCAAAAAAAGTAGAAAAAGAGTACAAGAAGTTCATAAAAGCTTCGATAATATATTATTATGATTAGGAATATTTGCATTTGATTTACTAATTAAATTTATATATTAAATTGTAATTAAACTTAAGTTTAACACGTTATTTTGTACAATATTTAGAGCATATATTCACTTCGTTTTGAAATGAGTGTCTTTCTTTATATTTTGCGAAAAATAAAGAAAAATTAGTTAATACGATGTATTTAACAAAAATTCAAGAAAAACACGACACTTGTATAACTTTACACTCCATCAAATAGCAATCATGCACATGAAATTAATTAACCCGATACAAAAATCGTATGCTTTGAGTAAGATATCCGACACGGCCAATATGAGGGCCGGGGAATAGCTAGCCATCTCATCAACTTTATTTGTTTTTCCCTTTCAGTTCTCATTTATTGAGTGGAAAAAACGATGAAAATGAAATGTAGTTTTCCAATATTGGATGGCTTTACTTTTAGTGTGTTGTTTGATAGGGAAGAAAAGAGAAAACACAAAACAACACAGCAACACATAACATGTTATGATAGCGAGGTCCATGAGAAACTGTTTGTTTCGTGAAAACGGCTTTTTTCTGGACAACCCACATGACCTGATCTTCACTTCCCATCATCTTCTTCTTCAATCTTCAACATATACCTTTTTCTCTATTAACTCACCCACGAGCCATTTACACATGATGCACATCGATCTGCATATTGTATTATTATTATTATTATTTTCATGCATGCATGCATATACATATATGTATATGTATATGATATATATTGGTGACCACATGGTTTTCGTCCTCGTGAAGCCTGGAAGTTTGTGATGGAGTTGAGTGGGGGACCGATGCATGTAGATGATCATGGTGACAGCTCTATTGCATGGATGCGTACATATGCATTAACCTTTTGGATCCATAACAATGTGTCTGTTTTCATTTAATCAATCCACTACCTTCATGCTCATCCCAACTTTTGTGCATTCAATTTTCAGTATAATTAATTCTTCATGTGTGCTTGTCTATATCTATATATACACACACATATATACGTGTATGTATATATATATATATATATGCACATATATATATATATGATTATATTCATGATTTATGATGAATGTGCCTGGCTTAGATTAGTTTTTCAGGTTGATATAATGCTCTTTGTAACAAAGTTTTTATGTTCACTCCTACTCTTTTGCTATCATTATTTTATGAGGCTAAAGAAAATCTTTCGAACTTTCTAATATAAAATACTCTCGTTTAGTGATAGTGTTAACTCAACATAATTCAATAAGATGAATACATGCATAGAAAAATACCATGAATCAATGTAGAAGTGGGAATTAAGCAACCCTAAGTTCGTATTTATGTCAGAATCTTCGTCCAGTTGCCGGAACTTTAAAATGCTCAAATATAGTTAAATGTTCATTTTTATACAATGAATGAGAAATCAGTACACATTTTATATTTTATTTTATTACATAAATGTATGCAATTACCTCTTATTTTATTATTTAAAAAGACTTGTATATATATGCTATATGCAAATTCTCAAAGCATGGTCGAAGTAGTTTTGTACGTGGAAGTATGTATTCGATGGTGCATGAGAGCTACAATTCTAACTACAAACACATCACATGATTTAAGAGTATTTAATTATATCTATTTGTTAGAATGGTGTATCATTGTTCCATACAAAAATATCATATATGTTTAAAAATAGATAGATATTATGGGTATATTAATATTATAAACTAATGATTAGTTTGAGAATCAAAATAATTAGCTCATTTATTCAATAAAAAGTCATATCCCATAACTTGGACCAACTTCAACATAATCTACTTGGTATCCACAAGTTCATGTGCAAGTTTATTTTAAAATAAATAAGAAGATTGAGATATAGGAAACATACCAATCTGAGTAGTCATATCCAAAAACAAATTAATATTTTCCAACAATGATGACATTTCCCAATACTTTAAGGCAAGGGACTTGTTAGCTGAGCAAATATATTGCCCATACTCCTACTACCTTAGCCATCATTATTTTATGTTCTAATTCTATTCGTAGATGAATTCAATCATTACCACCCAAAATAAGAAAATCAATGATTTCAATTTTTCGACCCACACACTTTACACTAATAAAAAATAATTGCAAGATGGAAATTTGTTTTGTTTAGTCTCATGTTATGGAGATGAAATGGCCTAGATACAGCTCCTGCCCTATAGGATTCTACTTATGTTTAGAGATTCTCTTTCTTACAATTTTTTTACGGCAAGATTTTTTGTACCATTTTTTTTTTTTGTCTTTGATAGTTAGCTTTATACTCTTATTGTGTTCATCAACCACCAATCTTCAATCTATATGTGTCTATGACTTGTAGAGTCACATATACTAGTGAAGAACACAAAGAAAAATTTATAACACATATGAGGGTTGTCACATATTAGTTGAATTAACATGATCCGTTATATATATATATATATATATATATGTGTGTGTGTGTGTATTCTCCAATGTGGTCGGCCTTTCATACAATAATGTGGGTGGCTTATATTTGTTACAAGTCAATCTGTTTGTATATATAATGTTATCATATATTTATGAATCGTTATAACTTAAGAATATGTTAACCTCATACAGTGGCAGGAGAAACCTAACTAGTATCTTAAGTCGATCCTCGAATTACGTAGGTCAGACTCATCTTCAAATAGGTCTACTAGTTAAGCTTATATCTAAGGTATATATGATATTTTTTTATCAGAAAAGAACTATTTCATTAAACATCAAGACAATCAAGCTTAAAAAAGTTAAAATTTTGATATCAATCATCCGCAATAATAGCACAGGGTATCAAAGACGTTGATTAACCTAATGGTTATACATATTTTTTGAAAGTGGTTATACATACTTCTAGCTAGTCTATTTCACTAAAATATTGGCACATGAATTATATGCTCTTGAACTGCAAAGATTGTCAAGTTTTAAAGGGGATGACACATTGTTGACCACTAGATGTGAGAATGGACCAATGAGAACCGTCCATCACAGCCAGCCAAGCAATATTATCCACAGACCAAACGGTCAGGAACTGAGCTGAGTTGTGAAGTGGGACCCACCATCAGAGGCTTTGTTAGGATCTGATCACATCACCCACGGGAGTTGCAAGCTAGCTCACTCCTGGAACTGGTTGGACAACCCCACCCATGTGAACCGGACATCCCACACGTACGCCCCAATAAATATTCACACCCCTCGCACGTGCAACCACGGTCAGCGTGACGTGGAGCACTAGATACGGACACGTGGAGGGAGGTTAACTGTCGGGATTCGAGGATTACGAGGATAGATACTCGTTTTTGCTTAACAGCTACAGTGCGCGATTACACTCCAAACGGTTTGGTGCGAGCGTGCGAGAGAGCTGTCAGACACGTGCGCGGGTCGTTGATGCGTGGGGCCCGACAAAACGACAAAACAAGTAAGCGTGCGAGGATCGAGCCCCCCCCACCCGGCTCGGCTCGGCTCGGCTCACATGGCCCGTCCGTCCTCACATTCTCATCATTTATAGCTCTCTCCTCTCATTTGTTCTCGGCAACTTAATCAAACACAAAACATGGACTCAGCTATTTTGTGCAGAGACTTGTCAAAGGCGGCCAAACGGGCGTCACGGCGGAGGAGAGGCGGCTCCGGCGGAGGGAGGGCGGTGCGAGTGAAGGTGAGGAAGCTTCAGAAGCTGATTCCGGGAGGAATCGGGTTGCGGCCGGACCGGCTTTTTCTAAAAACGGCGGATTATATATTGCATTTGAGGTTGCAACTTAGTGTATTGCAAGCACTGTCCATGATTTACAAACAGTGATCGATGATGACATTTTATGAAAATATGAGTACTCTTTCACTACTCTTTAATATTATTATTAATTTAGTGTATTTATTCTTCTTCTATGGTATATTGTTTTTATTGATTTAGGAGGTCTTATAATTATTTTTCATTATTATTTATATAGTATTGTTGTAGTAGAGATTACATTTATACTTTTTTTATTTAATGGTCTAGCTTCTCATATTGTACTACGGGTCTAAAATAAATGCATGTTTATTTTGTTCATGGCCATTATATAGCCTATAGGCTATAGCTAGTTCTCTTTGATTGTCATTTGGGTTTTATAGTTTATGTTTAATGGAATTACTGAAGTGTTGTTTCTAGGGTTTCACAGTTTTTTTCTTCTTTTTATGTATTGAACCTTGGTGATGATTTCATAGTCTTTTCTAAGAATTTAATTTCTTGTCAACTTAATTCATACATATTTATAATCTTCCTTCTATTTTTTCCTCTTTTTTTTGTTGTTGTTGAAGGAGAGGAGTTCATTGATAGAAACAAATTTTACACAATTTGAGACTTAATAGTAATTAATACTTATTACAAATGGTTATAAATAGGAAAATAAATACAAGAAACAATGTAGTGTTATTATTTAATTATGAGGACATAACTAGCTATTGCATTTAGTAAAGCTTATAGTATTTATTGTGGGTTCCATACTCTTAAATTTGTTTACATGTTTTTTCAGATTCTTGTTAAATTAGTGGAGACATTTGCATTATATTATATTTGTCTGGCTTGGCCAGTACTCAAATCTCAAGTACATGACAATTTGGATTCCAAATTGTTGATTAATTGATGGAAAATAATAGTTTTAATTATGAGTCAATGATGAATTGATCATATGTTTCAGTATATATAGATGACTAGGTTGGTAGAATATTGTCGGTTAGAGATAGCTAGTAATTAAAGAGTAGCTTAGTATAGAGAAGATTTAATTTATTTACGAAATTCAGAAATATATGTTGAGGTGGACCAGCTTTAATTCAAATTGTGAGGACCTCATGAAAGCATAGCAAGATACTACCCGACCCTACTTTGAGTCCACTTACAATAAGAAATTTAAGTGCACGCTGAAAAAAAATGGTGTACATGTAAGGGCAATACTTATATTATGATCAGTTGAGCTATACAATAAGGGTAGTTCTCTTCTTTATATTTCAAATAACTCACCTCATACCATTAGCGGGGACTCGAAACCGAGACTTCAGAAGGAATTTGAAATGCTTAAACTACTTGGATCAACCTGTCTTGATAGGGTAATCACTACAAGAAATTTCACTTTCCGCGACAGCCAATTCAGTCGCCCAAACCTCTGTCAAGTCGCGGAAAGTCAATAATGATTGTAACCAAATGTCTTGTCACGGAAAGTCTCATGTGCACGACTGGAGCTAGTTTGTCACGGAAAGTATAGCTTTCCGCGACAGAAAAGCTGTCACCAAAAGCATAAAAATC
>JAYMTF010005284.1:0-11803 GCA_036897485.1 Pelargonium nanum | reverse complement strand
GCTACCTCTATAGACATTTTACCTCTATAGACGTTCAAGTAGACTTACCAAACAAGGCCTTATACATTCCTATTTATTGGAAACAATGAGTTGGGATGGAAGATTGAGATTTTATCCTATAAACTAAGGGTTGCCACCAAAAGCTTAATGGTAAAGTACACAGTGGGCATCCATATATATAATAATAATATATTTACAACATGATCTTTGCATTTTGATGCCTTCAACATAAAAGGCCTCAGGACATGAACAAATCAAAATGCCTTCAACAGTTCATAAATATGACACTCAAAACAGACAAGCTGTTTATCTAAAAAAAAAAAAAAAACAGACAAGCTGAGTTTACATACATATCATGTTATGTAAACAAGCAACCTGTGCCAACAAAAATAAAAAACAATTGTGTTCCAAAGCACAAATCAACCATTAGAGTTCCTGCATTTGATTCTGTTCCAATAGTTCAAAATCATGCAGAAGTGACTCGTGAGTTCAACCATCAAAACCTGTATGTATTATGATTAAGACGATAATATAACATGTCCAAATTACATTTAAGTAACCGAAAAAGAATAATATTTTTCTAAATAAACAGGTTTAACCCAAAGTTATGCAATGCGGTTATCAAATGGCGTTGTATAAGGATTAAAGGTATGAATGTATAAACAAATTCTTACTCCAATAGAGGCACTACCTTGTTGGCTGCTGCTTTGTCACGCTTCTCGGGAACTGGGAGGACCAGTTCTCGAGTTATTGTTGGGCACAGCTCTAAACCAGATCAACTATTCTGGAATGCAAGCTGCATCCGTAGAGTTTATCCACCACTCCCTTTTCTTCATTTTCTTCCTTCACATCATCCACAGTCCCAGTACTAGTACTAGTGCTGCCATAGTGAGAACTTACTCTTGCTCGGCTGCGAGCTCTTCGGGAAGGATTAGAGAACAGATACTCTTGGGATTCATCATCTGATCTTTTTCGTCTTTGTTTCATGTTTAGGAATCCATTTGCAAGAGCTTCCAATGCTTTAGCAGTTAAAGGCCGGTTTCTTGTGCTCTGCCTCCTGGGATTTAGATTACCTTGCTCCACTGCTCCTATTATACCAATACTGTTTCCTGATGCCACGGGACCATCAACCAGCTCGTACATGTTTGACACTGAACATGATTCATCTGCATTTGTAAACCCACGGCCGTTTTGGACCTCCATCCTCAATGAGTTACCATTTTGAGAATCAAGTGGTAACTGGGGTAGATTCAGGTCAATCAATGGTTTGGGTTGATGTTTCTCACTAGGCTTAGGAGACATGTCCATGTAACAACGGTTGCCACTGACAGGGCCTTCACTGCTTTCCTCTTCCAGACAGACTTTAGCTGACCTAACTGACGGTAACTTCTTTGAGGAACCCTCTTGAGAATGGACATTATTTCTTGCATCTGGTAACCCTAATGCACGACGCGATTCCAGTTCTTTTGACTCATCTGGTGAGCAAATTTTAGCAATGCGGCTTGTCTCTGCCTTACAACAATCACTTAACCTTCGCCGTTTAGCTGGAAGAGCTAGAGAACTCGAATGATCAGATTTCGCTCTCCGACTGAACTGGAACTTTATAGTCACCTTTGGCCGCTTTTCATCATATGTCTTCTGACTCTGGAGGTAGTCCGTTTTGTTTCCAGCGCCTGACTCATGGATCTTTGCATTTTGATTGGATCCATTGTCATCGGATATACCCTTAGAGTGATTACCATTTTTCATACTTCTCTTATAATTCAACTGTATGTCAGCAGTATCCGAATCATGCTCATCCAGTGAATCCTCAGATGAGTTCCCTAAATTTTCTCTCAAACTGGTTAGTTTAGAAGTCAAATCAACTGATACATATCTAACTTCGCTTACATCAGACGATTTTTCTCCACAAACCATACTGGTATCCACAACAGAGAACTTATGGACTCGGGAACCACAGTTAAATTTATCTTTACTTTGGTCGGCATCCATGATATCCTTTTTACTACTCAATCCCATTTGAGTAGATTCTGGCTCTTGAGAACCCCCAAAACTTTTTCTTTGAAATCTGACTATTTCCGAAGTTAAGCTAATTGGTGAATATCTCAGCACGCCCAACTTAGATGTTTTTCCTCCACGGACCAAAGTGGTATCTACAACAGTGAACTTAATGCGATCTGGGCCACCATAAAATGCACCTGTCCTATGGTTAGAAATCACATTTTTCTTTTCACCATTTGATGGCCTATCGGCAGCATCAAGCTCGATCTCATTTTCTGAGTCCTCGGAGCAATTCCCTTCATTTATGGAAGTCCTTTTAAGTTCAACGGGTAAAGGTCTCAGCTCTCTAATCTTTGAGGATTTTCCTTCACGGTCCAAACTGGTATCTACAACTGTGAACTTCATATGATTTACATTGCAAGTAGAAACCTGAGGTTTAAGATAACGATGGCGTTGGTCATCTGAGAGATTATCCTGCTCCACATTTTCTTCCTCAGTGTGGCAACTGACTCTACTTTCCTCAGTTTCAAGCTCAATAAGTTTTGGTTCAGATGCCACTTTGCTTAAAACATCAGTTACCGAGTCAAAGTAGTGAATTCCTTTCACAAGCTTCCTTCTTGAGAACTTCTGAATACCAGGCATAAGAAAAACCAAAAAGTTTTTGGAGGTGGCACAACTCTGGTTCTTAGGTTGCTCAGATTGCCACCCTCGTGCTAGCAAACGAGGCCACACAGCTTCCCAGAAAATATCATTACATCGAGCTTTGCTTAATCGGAAGCCACCAGTTAAGAACTTGATTATGTCACTGGGCGTAAGAGAGGAGCAAGCTTGGCCACTTGGTATTTTTGGACAAACGGGAAAATGTTGCTTGGTCTTTACAGAGTCCGTCACAAGACTTGTGAGATCTTCCTTCCCCTTACCAATACCAACCGCATCTACAAGAACACAAATACCAACAGTAGATTTTAAGAAGGAGATGTACTCATCTAATGATGTTTTACCCTCTGCAAATGCCTTAGAGACCTGATATAACAAAACATAGGTAAAATAAGAAGTGGAAGACATGGGAGTTATTGGTCAAACAGCGAAAAGCATATTTATGCAGTTATGCACTTAAAAGGTTGGCATGCAACCATAAAAGCAGTATATCTGAAAAAGAGATCCAGATATTTTAATGCAAGCTTTCATAAAAAGTTTAGGACGGGTGGACTAACATTTATATGAAAGTTTCTGATATATGATATATATGTTGGCGTGCATTCTCACAAGTTTTAGGAATATTTTCTTCAATCGGAAATAAGCAATTTGTAAAAGAAGATAATTCTTATTTTCATGAGGGTGAGGCATAGGTGCATGGTAATCATTTACCGTTCACTATAACGTGGGAGGGTCAAACAAACTTAACCCCTGAAGTTAGTCCTCAAAAGGTGGATATTGTGATGTTCTAACTCATCCATTTACAGTCTTTTAAGTAGCATGACTGACTACATGATCTTCTCTTTCTTATTTACCCTTTTTTTTTTCAAACGCAAACGTTTGGTTTCTTATAATGGAGAAAAAATCCAGTGTGATGCTCGCCATTTTCAAATGATAATGACTGGTGTCACTCACCAGCTAAACATGCATCCTAACTAGTGTCATCTCTTGATCCTTTCACCACTAGTAAAATAACAATGGACCAAACCACTATCAGTAGCATAATGCATTCTTAGCTATACTGTGTTTAGATGACATAGAAACTTAACACTACAATCTCAATACAATGATCGTACTAGCATGCATCATCAAATGCCATCGATTACCTTCTTTACAAGAAGCTTATTTTCTCTTCTAAACAAATGAAGCTTTGCAGCAGAAAGTTTCTGCAAAATGAACTTAAAGTGCAACTCTTTGTCGACGGATAGCTAAAAACTAGTAAAAGACACACAAAAACTACCAATCATAAATGTATAATAGTTTTATTAGTGAAACTATTTGATCACTTTTAGAGAAATTAAGTACAGAGAAAGAAACAAAGAATTCAGATATACAAAAAGCAACCGCAGCAATAAGTCTACTACAATAAAACTATATGAGTTTGAAAGAGAGGAACAATAGCTGTAATTTATTCGAAAGAAAGACTTCAATTGACACATTGGCATATCTCATTTGTTGTTGCAAAATAAAATATTTCAACGTTATCAGTATATAATAATTATACTACAAGAAACAAAGAATATCATACATATGTAGTAGAAATAGTAAATTACCTCCACCAAAGTCTTTTGGGATTCCTGCGGAACATGGGGAAGCAAACGAGATATGAGTTCCTGTTGCCTCCATCCTGTAAAAATTTTATGCCCATTCACACATTTTCTACTTCTTGAATTCCGCGAACTTGACCATCTACGGTATCTATCAGACTTATAGAATAACCCATAGTAGAATGACAGTATCTCCCCCATTTGTTTGTTCTCCGTGAATCTCATTACCCGAACAAAGTTTTTCCCATATATATATAAACCAAGAAGAAAACTGTTTATATCAGCATCGCTCCAAGGGTCACCTAGCGATCCAGGAACTGGACAACAACTTTTGACTTTATCCAGTGGATCTAAGTTAGAAATCTGTTCCACCTTGTTTGGGAGGTTTACTGGTATGGGTTCTTTATCGTGGTCCAAATCAATGGTAAAAGGTTCAACTTTGAGTTTTGAACTTTTCCTCTTCAAATTTATAATAAGACCCCCTTTGATGTTTCCAGACCCAACACACCTATTCACACTAACATTATTACTTTTGCATAGTAATCTCCATCTTTCATCCTCATTATCATTCACCTCATCATGGACCCACGCAATTGGCATGGGTAAACCAACAAGAAACAAATGGGAAACATTATCCTTAACTTCTGAATCAAAAGGGTCAATGAGGAGCTGAAGTCGCTCAGCTTCCGTTATCATTGGAGGTATTTCTACCTGATACTGGTTACCTACTCGGGGTTCCATCTGCAAGTCTCCACATATATCACTTATCTCAGCTGAACCTAAGGAACTGAACTGCTTCGGAGATGCTTCTGGGATGGAATTGCCATCATGGTTCAAATTGACAGACTCCATCTGTCACAGAAGATAGACTACATGAGTGATATCTAAATAGTAAATGCCAAGAAGATAAGCAAAAAAATATAAAAATCACAAGATGGGCTCAAGTACATACTTATGTGATGAATTAGGACGTGAACCAATTATTAACTACAGAAACAGACCGACCACATTATTTGTGACTGGATTTCAAAAGGATTGCAATGCCTTTGAAATTTTATGAATGCACAATGCAGCCTGAATCTATGGAAATTGTAATATGAAGTACGCAGCAAAATGTACTAGTAAATAATACAAGTATCAGTATCTCATTCTCCTCATGAACTAAAGCTTCTTTCATTTTCTCTTCCCATTATCCTTAATACTGTTCGCTTTCCTTATTAAGGAACCATGGTCATCATCATTCTCAGATTTGCTTCAATCCCCAGTAGGTAGTGGGTGACGCTTAGATTTCTTTAAGTGCATTATGATATTATTCTCAGACTGAAAGAATTTGCACGGTATCGTAAGAATATTTACTTAGGCAGATGAAAGAAGATGATTAAGATACCAAAGTTGTTGAAACAATGGCTGGTTCTGACAATGGCAATACAAATGCACCTCAACATTATGTATTCAGGCTTATATAATGCCAAGTAAAAGAAAAGACCCCAGGAATTCAAGCAATCGAGAAAAATAAAAGAGGATCATTGATCGACCAAAGCTCGAAACCCAGTAATGAAAAACCTAAACCAACAAAATCTTCTAGTCACCAATGTCAACCCAGCAACAATACACCTCACCACCAAACAAATTCCACAAAACACCTTTGAAGCAAACGGAAATTCCAATCTCTCTCACCATCCTAGAAACCATTCTCAATTGATAAATACAGTGCTGCAAACATACAGACACAGACTCATCATTCACTAAATCCCACAAACCAAGCAAGAACCAAAAGATCAACAACAAAGACCCTTTCCTTAACAAAAAAAACTCAATCTCAGCAAGTAGAGACGTTAAAAGGGTCACCAACCTCAGATCAACACTCACAGAAGATTCAATACTCGGTGAAACAAACACAACAAACCCTTCCACCAAATACCCCCATAAATCTACACAAAAACAAACTGCAAAGAAATAAAGATAGAGAGCACCACACAATCCAACACAACAAACAAACAAAATCAATGATAAAACCCTGAAGTCCAGACCCAGAATCCAGGCATGATCCCGAATGAAATTAAGTGCAACACAGATTCAACAATGGCATATATAGCAGCAAAGAAGATCAAGAAACGTCAAAGAAAATCGTGGGCAAATGGGTTTGTCATGATATGGCTCCTGGGTTGATTTGCAGATACATTCGTGAAGCAGTAAAAGAAAACACGCTAAGAAGAAACAGTTAGAGAAAGTGGATACCTTGGAGGAAGTGAGGGCAGCTTTCAAGAGCGAACTCGCGGGACAGAAAGTGACAGACACAACATAAGAGAAACAAAGGAGAAACTCAAAAAAATTATTCCACTGCACTCCCTAGTAATATTGTTTTTTCTTCTGCATAAGTCACACGAGAAGAGGTTAGAAAATATGCATCTTTTTGGCTTCGGGTTTTCTTCTTTGTTTGTGCAAGTGCTTTAAAATTAATTTTCTTTTTTACCATTACAGTAAAATAGAAATTAGTTAACTGATATAAGAATTATACCAGTTTTGCTTAAAACTACGTAGTTTAATACACTTATTAACTCAACACTAATCAATATGTTTAGAGAAGAAAAAAAAACTCATATGTTTATTAAAACTACGTAATTTTGATTAGTGTTGAGTTAATGAGTATATTAAACTACATAGTTTTAAACAAAATTGATATAACTCTTATATCAGTCAAATGATGTCTATCCTACTCTTATATAAATTTGTTAATATTATATAATTTGATGTGATTTTGACCAATTTTTGGTAGGGTCAGGTTAGATCATATAAATCTGCATGAGTTGACAAAATAAAAGTTTAAGAGTGAAATATGATCTGACTCGATCCGACTGCAGCTTGGAATCCGAATGAACCCGAAGCTTTTGACATCAATTTGAGATAGACTTAGTCAGTATGAATTCAAACAAATCTGACCCGATCCAAATTCATAATTGACATCTAAAATTTGTGTGCATTTATTTTTATTTATAGTAATACCTCTTTTGGGAAAGGGGTAAATTTGTGGGCACTTTAAAACTACACATTTGTTAGATGCTCTAAAGAGCGGGTCTCTACATTAGTTTGATACACTAAGAAGAAGAAAAAAAAAACTTTGTTTGTGTTGTAATTGGATGGAAAATTTGAACAAATATCGCACGCAAGCAACAAATGCTACGTGCGATCATAAGACATGACGCAAGAAACTAATACTACGTTTGACCAAGCAAAATTTACCATGCGCAAGCAACTAATACTACGCACGACAAAGAGTACAACCATATGAACGCAAGCAACTAATGTTACGTCCAAAAAAGCAAGGCGGCAGGGTGCAATCAACTTATGCTACGCCTAAAATCTGAGCACAAGCAACTAATGCTACGCCCAGAAGAAAAAACTAAAGCGGAAAATGATGACCACCACGAACAACTGAAAGCAGCTAATAATATGCTTAGACCAAATAACTCATGCGCAAGAAAATAGAGGTTGTACACAGAACAACTAAACATTATATTTAAGTAAAAACAAACGCATAACATGCATAAACGAGACCAGCATAAGACATGAAGGTAAGTAATTTTCATTTCTAAAAACAAGGGTTTAGAGGGTGCAAAAGACAACCCGATCAAGCAAAAATTATAGCATAAGTGATCTAGAGGCACAACCCTTTCACAACAAAAATACATATACATGATAAAAATCACGAAGGAGCACCATGGTAAGAAATAGGGACCACTCGCAAACAGTTGGGCATGTCACGGGAACAGAGGAAATCATCACTCCATGGGAAGAGATAAAGACCATAGCAGAAGGACCACTCCAATTACCCACGAAAGATGAGACCTAGAGATAGACGATCAAGCGATCGACGGAAGCAATATTACCTTGACTCCAACAAAGGGCGTCAACTAGACCCAAAGCGGCCGAAAGAGAAACCGCTACAGTTGCACCCGAGTCAGTGGGTGGGTCATCATTAGGAAACAAATATCCACAAGCAACGAAACCCCACACTTAGTAGGGCAGCGAACAAACAGTAGTCTATGGTGCCATCCTTTTTCCAGCGGGTGCCTAAGCCGAAGACAAGAGGAGTAGCCTGAGTGCGGAAAAACACCCAACCTACTTTTTCTCAACCAGGAAGGCAGTATAAACACTTGAACAACGTACAGGTCAGAATAATCCCGATCAAAGAACAATGTCGCTCAAATCACGTCAATATGTCCAACTAGGCATCAGCTGTGAAGGAGTGAAACCATAAAAATTCAGCACTTCCAAGCAAAAGGTGAGGGAGGAAACATAAAACCGCGTTGGAACATGTTGACATACACTAACTCATTTATCGCACACTTTTTTCTTAATTTTGTGTTCTCATGCATTGTTTTATTTAGTTTCTAATCAAATTTCATAAGTTTTATTACTTTTTTTTGCTCGTAGTATTTACAGGTTAAAAGGGCAATATTATGAGTTTTAGGGGTCAAAATGCAAGTGCAAGAGGGGTCAACAAACAAAAATGAAGAAAATAATATTTCTCTTTGGGCTGCCAAAACATCCCATGATGGTAACCCATGTCAGCAGCCCCTTTTGGAGTTAGAGCACCCCCTTCAGCCCATATTTGAAGCCCAATGCAACATTATGCTGCTGCCATTTTCTAAAGCACATTCAGCCCCTTTGTTCTATATTAAACAACCTAACATCTCATTTCTTATACAGAACATTAGCAACACAACAACATTGTTATTATATGGGTAACAAAAAAATTGTTAAATATTAAATCGATCAAATTACTCGCACTTTTACAAATATCTAAATAATTATGCAAAAAAACATTACTTGTCATTTAAAAATTGATAAGCGCTACAAAAAATATATAAAACCCATTATTCGTGATTAAAATAATTATAATTGCTCGTGTGTGTGCATTATTTGGTGAAATGGAGTTGATAATTGTATTCTTCTTGATAATTTATAGAAAAATCACTCCAATAGGATATTTGAGCAAAAATTTTTATTTTCTCTATTATCCCAGAATTTTCGGATATAAATATGCATTGTTTGAAAAAAAAAATTAAAATCATAATAATGTTCGTCCCTAAAATTTATATGAAACAAAAAAAAATTATCTCTATCGAACATACGAGCACAAAGTTATGAATTTTAAAGTTTAGATCGTAAAATAAAGATTGAATAAATGGGATTGAGAATGAGAATCTCATTCCATCCAACACAGATGAGAATCAAATTTCGGAATGAGAATGAGTGTGTTCTAATCCAAACATCATCAATGAGAATCTTATTCCTATTCTCATTCTTCATTCTCATTAACAAACAAAAATGATAACCCAAACGGTACCTAAAAGCTTTTGCAAATTAAATTTACTGAATTTTAGTTCTCAATTTTAGTTTCGTTCTTTTACTAATTTTGCAGTGCAAATGTTCTCTGATTTATTTTTGTTTCAATTTGTTATGAACTCAAATGCTATTCTCTTGAGATAATGTTCATATTGGTTTGCTCTTAAATTGAAATGAACACGAATAGGAAAATCTCTCTGCTCCAATGAGCTTCTATGACAATTCAATTAACTTCATGTTGTGTTTGTGAACCAGCATTGCAAATGAATTCGAGTAAAGTGAAATGTTTGAAAACTTCAAAAATTTAGATTTGAATTTTAGTCAAATCCAATAGCATTCAAAACATGCCTACAACATGAGATTGCAAATGACAGCTTTTACCATGTCATTTGAAATTATATGATTTTTCAAAAATTTCATTTATATTTGAAATACAACATTTCCAAATGATCAATTTCAAATCAAATCCATGTTACTAGACGCAATCTCAAGTAATTGTTGCTAACCAAAACAAGAAAAACAATTACCGGAAAACGAAATTATGAAATGAAAAAAGAAGACACACAAGACAAATTCAACAACCCTTTCATGTAATATAGTCTTTGAGTTTTGTTGGTGCATTGCGGATCTCGGACTTTGTGCCTCATTGGATCATCATCCCTCTCAACCACCTCCGTGATGCTCGAGTGAAAGGCTGACAGTGCAGAGTTGGTTTGAGCATCATGGCCTTGCTTGTTGATCAAGGCAACAACGGACACATAAGTTGTATCCTCTGTGACACCGTTTCATGCTACTCTTTGAGCTACATTGTCATTTTGCCAATTCTCTTTAGTTGATTCCCACACGACATTGTTCATTTGTTTGTACCTTTTGTTCTTTAGTTTTATTTTCTTTTGCCTTTCAAAACATAACGGCTATATTTGCATCTTGAGTTATTCCAACATATATCTTTCCCATTAACAATCACTTTATCCTCAAGGTAGAATTTTGGAAATCTCTTCGAAATTTCTCTGACATCCTCTCAAGTTGGAGGTTGTTCGCTTGGTATGCTCCATTATATTAACACTTAATGTGTTGACTGTTGTAATTTCCAAATTATCCTCCATGATAATGCAAATACTGGTAGTCATTTAAGGACTTCATTCAACGATGGGATCTCCTTTAAACTTTATGAGTAGTGAAACATGAAAGATAAGGTGAAATTTTTGCACTTACCGGAAGTTTTGTTGAAGTGGGTAATAAATCCCACATCGGATAAATATAAAGGAAAGTGGCTACAATGGTGCAAGTGAAACCCTACTAACAAGGTTGACATTTTAGTAGTGGAAGCCCAAGCCATTATATTTAGCCCATTTATCGAAATTTAACATGAGCTTGTAGGTAACCTCCCTAATTTTTGCTTCCACTTGAAATGAACCAAAATATGTCATTCCTAATTTCTAATTATTTCTAAGTGCTTTTGAGTTCTGCCTATAAGGCTAAAATTTTACCAAAGCCCAGTCTCCTAGTAAAAACTACATCTCTATTCTTTCTTTAACTTTGTAAAATGCATTCTTCCATGTGCTCTTTTTAGGTTTATCTTCAGGTTATCTAATATTCCATCCTTTTCAACGAGAAATTTGTTAGGCTCTTCATTTGTGGACGGGACATGGATGTCATTAGCCATTGTTGGTAGCTTCCTTCCATATAAAGCTGCAAATGGTGTCATCCTTGTTGCAGTTTGAAAAGTTGTATTGTACTATAGCTCAGCCCAAGGTAAATATTCACCCCATTTGGTAGGTCTATTAGTGACAAAACATCTTCAATACATTTTCAATGTCTTGTTAAGAGTTTCAGATTTTCTATATGTATGGAGATGATATGCTAAACCTATTGCTAAGTGATACTTTCCAAAAAATCATAAGTTTCGGAGCCAGTGGAAAAGTGACACGTGGCCTCCGAAGTGCCACGTAAGCGGCTCGGGTCGATTCAGCATAACTGCATTTTACTACAAGACAGGGAGACCTACGAAGCCTGAATTCACTCATCTGGAGTCCCCAAACATCCCCGAGGCGAACCGGGGCAAGTGGGAGCTCCCAAAGCCCACTAAAAGACAAAAAACCAAGACCACAACACAGATGCCGTGACATTTGGCCAACTTGCCGCGGCAATGCCACTTCCCCGGTCGGGGAAGTCGACTTTGGGAAGAACAAGTGTCGCGGCATGTTGCA
>JAYMTF010005283.1:0-11804 GCA_036897485.1 Pelargonium nanum | reverse complement strand
ATGGAGATATTATATTTCAACGGCTGAGATTTAATCCATCTTAATACATGTAAAAGTACATGAAAAATGAGTACATGGAAAAATACTTTTCCAATTTTATTTAGCTAAAAAACAACAATTTTATTCCATCAAATCATTTTTCAAGAAAGTTACAATCACTCAAAGAACAGAAGACTAATCCAACTATCAGAGTCTGACAAAAAATTGCAAACTAAACAAGAGGTCGAGCCACGAAATCACAGACTCACTCGATAAGTTTTAGCTGATATAATCTCCCGGCTATGCTCACACTTGTCATTAATCTCAAACTCGGCAAGATCAACACCTTCACGTTTCATGTACCTACACATCAATGCACAATCAAAATCTGTGTCCATCTTCACAACTCCAAATGCCCAATTCCCATTGCCATGCCATAGAATTCTATCCAAACTATAAGCCACGTACTTGCAACACGTGCCACCGCCTTGTCGGCAAGGCATGCACACGTGTCCGAGACACGACGTGCCACCGCCATGCAAAGCTGCTTCAACTCTCGTCTCATGAATATAAATTAACACTCCGTGCCCTGTTTTCTTACATACTCTGTAGTAAAAAGCAGTTCTTGATAAGTTTCTTGAAGAGACAATGGATTCTCAGCCACAGCTAGTGCGTTCCCATGAGCAGCACGGTCACAGTTACGAGGCAGATCATGATCACCACCTTGCAACAGGTGATCAAGATGAGCACCACCATGGGAAGACCTCGGTTCTGAAGAAGGTAAAAGCGAAGGCCAAGAAGCTCAAAGATACCCTCACAAAGCACGGTCACGGCCACGACAACGACGATGAAGAAGATGATGACGAGGACGAGGAAGACGAACAGATGATTCATCACCAAGAAGTTCATGATCCACCGGGTAATTAATCAAGATATATACATGATGAATAGTTTGTTTTTCTTTTTCCTGTATTGGTGTTGAAGGTTTTTTGGTTGACCAGCGTACGAGTCTGGGGCCGGGAAGAGAGCTGTTCCTGGGCGAATGGGAAATCGTGGGCATTTCGGGGACAATTTGGGATCAGGCGCGAGGGAGGAGGGTATGGAGGGAGAGAGAGTTCATGTCCCGAGCACGAATCTGCCATTGCAGCAAGGAGATATTCTTAGCCAACCACCGGCAACAATGGGGAAGGAACCTCATAGTTATGACACATTCTCTACCGGAATTAACCATGATCCAACCAAAGCTGCCCTCCACGGGCCAGCAACGCACACTTACGCAGGTACGCCAAATTAGTCAGATTCAACTTAGATTATGGATTGAGTGTGCACGTGCATGATTGATATTTATGTAGCTTCCAAATGGTGACATTGTTGTTATTGATGTGTGAACTAAAACAGGTGGTGAAGAGGAAACACCAATTATCAAGTCATTTGGAAAATTGAGTGTTAACGACGAATCGCAAGGCAGATCAAACAATGATCAAGACTCATCCAACATATTCGTCTCTAGAACTGATCACAATCCTCGGGAACCAACTCAAACATTAGGGCAGACCCACCATGATCACAACTCCACCGCTCCGGGACTTGAGCCATTTGCCCCGGAGCAAGTTCTGCCCAGGGAGAGCTCCATACCGCCGGAGTACTCCCAGAATTGGCCGGAAAATGTAGACAGGACAAGCAATGGGAGTAGCTACACCAGCAAGATCTCCTCCGCAGTTTCCGCGATCACCGACAGAGCCATCTCTGCCAAAAACGCGGTCGCATCAAAGCTCGGGTATGGCGGGAACGAGGAGACCCGGCAAAAGGTGGCCGGAAAAGGTCCGGGAAATGAGGGGACATCGGTGAAGGACTATCTTGCGGAGAAACTGAGGCCGGGGGAGGAGGAGAGGGCGTTGTCGGAAATGATAGGTGATGCTCTGCACAGGAGGAGGAAGGAGCCAGAGGAGGAGGAGGAGCGGCCTCCGGTGGAGAGGGTGACGGAGTCGGAAGAGGTGAAGAGGCGGCTTGGAAGCAGCGAGGGGCGGGCGGGACAGAAGGTGGCGGAGAGCTACGTGAACAGTCCTGGGGACACGGTGGTGGATAAGCTTAGAGGGGCGGTGGGTTCTTGGTTCGGAGCGGCGGATCCGATCCAGCAATCATCATCTGGTAAATGCTACATGTGTTAACATCAATGCATGGTTAAATATATTTATTTGACTCATGTTGAAAACTTATGATATGGATTTGTGGAATTGAACATGTATTGACTTGATCGATCTGTGTGTTGTTAGGAAATGGAGGTTCTGGTGAAGAGGCAGGAAGGGATGGTAGCAGAGGAGTGGGGCAGTGAGAGCTATGGTTAATTTTTAGGTTTTGTTACGGTCTTTTCTTGGGAACATTTGTGTAATATTCTACATTTAGACGGTGTGTATTTACTATTTATTACTCTTATGTACTTTCTGGAAATGTATTGATGGTCTATAAACTTTATATTTGTGAAGGTTCATTTATATATTGATGTTATTTTATAGAGGAACCTGTCATTTTTGTCTCTCTCTACTAGTATATTGAACTAATTTAACTTGTGATGAATGTTATTCTAAAAATTTTAGAAGGAAAAGGAAAAATGAATTTAGGAGGACCTGTACACCGCATTTCAAGATTTGAAAGAAAAGTAGACGTCTATGTGTGCACTTCATGTATTTATGTGTGTCATTTCAAGAGAAACTAATCTATAAAATCAACATGCAATTTTGGGCTGCCAACGTTGAATAATAATTACTCATTATTCATAGCAAACACTTGTCAACATGACAAGCTTTTTAAGTTGTTTTTAGATTGCGGGGAAAATTTTAGCTATTAGGCAAATAATCTGTTCTTGCGTTGTCGATCTGTGGTGTGCTTATTTGGGTTGACATATGTCATGTCTGACAAATTTTAAGTGCTTCAAACTCCGGAAGAGAGGACATTAATATTTTCGGTCTGACTCAACAATGTGCAGGTGTTTGAGGTCAACATTATACAAGTGGAAGTAATCTAGATTGCAGATTATGCATTAGTTAGGTGCTCTAATTGATTCTATGTGTGATTTTGTTACTTACTTTCGTAACAAATAAAAAGTTTACATTCATAACAAATCATATTTGTGAATAATATTCTTGTTTGCCGGCAACTCAGCATGGCATTCATAATTATTGTGATTGCTAGGCGCCTAATAAGGACAAGTCAAAACGTGTATTTGCATTATGCTTCATTCTTGTTTGGTTTTGTATGTTCGATTACATTATTTGGCTTTTAAGTGTAATACAGCTGCTTATTAATGGTGCTTTCCATCAATCTTAATTATATATATTAGAATGCATCTACTCAACCTCCAATAATAATAATAATCCAATTCTGAAGAACATTTTTGCTGATAATAACATGTAATTGAAAAACTTGATTTTGGATTCTTCAATATTTATAAACATTTTTCAACTGCACTGCAGTCTAGCGTGCGTGATTTGTCAAACCAAACGCACGTTGGTGTTTTGGACGGTGGTCAGTAAACACAATTGCCTGTTGAATGTTGATCATGAGTGTTAATATTCAAAATCCTACTCATAATGAGGTGGTTTTCTAGTACATGTGTGTGTTGGACTTTCATTTGCCTATTTGGCTTCAACTCAATCAATAAGTGCAATATTTGCATTATTGCTGAAAATATTGTATTTGTACCAAAACAAAGAAAAGCTTTCCCCTTCTTCATTTGGGGAAATTTTCTTATTACAAATATGTATGTAATTTGGCTCACATAAATCAAATAATTATACAATGAAGAAAAAAACACTCATAGTGACATATATGGCAATGAATTGTTGTTGTCATTTCTTATCTTCCTTCTTGGGCTCTTCTTTCTTCTCTTCCTTTTTAGGCTCTTCTTTCTTCTCTTCCTTCTTCTCTTCTTTGGCAGGACCAACTGAAACAATGTCCACCTTCCCTACTTTCTTCAGCTTCTTCACCACTGCCACTGGATCCATCATCCCCACCACTGTCAGCTTCTGATCCTTCAAATCTGCTGCTATTGAATCCACTCCTGCACCACAATTCATTCATTTTTAATTTTAGTTAACAACTAATCATATACTCACATAGCAAGAGTTTCAGTTATAGAGTTAACGGCTTAGACTCAGTTGTAGAGTTAACGCCCGATACTCAGTCACGGCACATTTGAATTGAATCAGACAAGCGGTGCGCGTCCACAAGTTCATTGAATAGACATGGCTGAGTCTCGGCCGTTAACTTTATGACTGAATAAGAATTAAGTACCATACCATAGATGTCGGCAGCAGCTTCAATAGCTTTCTGCTTGGTCTTGTCGTCGGTCATGGTCAGCACCTTAAGAACCACCTTCTGCTAACACAACAAGGAATTGAAAAACAAACAACAGCTTAATTATGAACAAGAAATATATTTTATATGGTAAAAGAAGATCCAAGAAGAATGAGAAGAGCACCTGAGCAGCCATATCTGTGGAGAAGGAGATCTTGCAAGAAGACGAAGCAAATAATGGAAATGAATGTGAAAACTGAGGTTTTGTAAATAAGTTTGTGCAGAGAGCTTTTTAGAAAGTAAAGGTGTGAGAGAAGTGAGATGTGAGGTTAGTGGTTTTGGGGAGATGCCAAAGCCAAGTACGGGTTCTTTAAATAATGGCCACGTGTAATGTTTTTAGGTGCTTTTCAAGGCCAACAATACCCAACTTGCTTGGTTATGGTCATGACTCATGAGCACTCAACAAACATTTTGAGCCATTGGATTTGATTGCTTTTGATCTCCTTTTTTGACCCGTTGAAACATTGTTTGAAAAAATATGTGAAGTCGCAATTTTCACCGAGGGGTAATGATATCTGGGACCCAATTTTCGGTCTTATAATATATAACATCCTCAAGTTTTAAAACGTAATACCTAAGTTATTTGCACGTTTGTTAACCGCCTCCAATCGGTTGTTGATTGTGAGTTTCTTTCCGATTAATTTTTTTGGTTGTTTTGAACGGAATGCTCCGTCGGTAGATTGTGACCCAAACAACGACAAAGTTTTAGTCGTAGATTTACGACTGCATTCGTTGCTGATCATCATCGACGAGCCTTACACCAATTGATTGCGTTCTGTCAGAAGTCCGTCACAGGTCGTAAACTACGACATAATACATAGTATCACCGATATAATTTTTTCATCGCAGAATCTTTGATTATCTTGTAATATACTCTTACTACCTTAGCCACACCACAAGAACCCCTCCAATTTTTCCACTTTGGAGATAATACTCTTTTGTACTTAAAAAGATACATATAATACAATGGCAAGCTTAGATATGACTGATTTGAGCAAGACAAGTCACCATTTGCAATTAGCTATGTATTTCACTTTTACATTCACACCCCATATATGTCTGTACATTCACCAATAATTACAACTATGCCTAGCTATTTTTTTAGTTTTACTTCTATTTTCACATTGATATAATATTTCAGTAAATATATTAAAAAATGGGTGTTTGCAAAATAAATAAATAAATTTGTCTCATGTTACGGGAGAGAGACCATTTTCTGTTATTTGAAATTGACGCAGCCAAGAGAGAAATCGCATAATAAACAATATCAAGAAAAATTTACTGAAATTAGTTGCAGCTTTGCATGCAAGATCATAGGCTGATTTTATGCAGTTTCCCATTTGCCCCATTGCAATTTGTTTTCATATATTTGAAATTGTCCAAACATATTTCAATTTCAATTAATGAAGTATTTTCTACTTGTAAAAGTAATTAAATTATTTAAATTGTCCAAACATAATTGAATTTCAATTAATCAAGTATTTTCTACTTGCGGTAATAGTTAAAATATTTGCAAATATTAGTGAAGAAAAATCTAATGATTTTTAGAATATAGTTTTCATCTCTAACTCTTAGGTATATTTATTTAATACCAAACATAATTGAATTTTATATAGTGTTCAATATTATAAATTTTATTATAATTGAAGGTGTATATATTGTTCATTACTGAATTTACTTAAAATTCAGTGTAGATCTGTCTGGTGCATGACTGTAAATCATTTTCACATTCATGCTCATTGCTTCACTTTTTTCTGTTCTTTCTTTCATCAAAAGCAATGGATCAGCTGAAGAAGAAGATAATTTATCATTCTTCTAATTAAGATCTGAATTGCATTGGTTATCGATTCTTGTATGTTCATCATCTTCATCTTCATCTTCATTTTTTATCATTATAATCATTTTTTTAATGTTTTTAAAGATCCTCATTTCCAATTTGCAGGTTAATTAACTTGATTGAGACACTGCAAGATTGTGTTAGATTTAATTTTGCTGAAACTTACGATCGATCAATCCATTTTGTGTTGCAAATATTTGCAACCAAAAACAAGGACAAAATGAGAATACCAAAAGCAAATTCGAGGGAGGTGAGTATTTATAGACAGAAACAAAACCCTAATTCATGTTCTTATTTTTGTGTACTTTGTAAACGATTTTGTTGATATTCTTGCAGACACTCAGCGATCGATCACCGAACGGAACGGAACACAGAAGAAAAGCAACAACAGATACAAGTTATCATCACATTGCAGACTTAATGTTGCGGCCGTTCATCAAGTCTCCGGCGAGGCTCTCGGCCCTCCTCTCGTTCCTCATTATAGGCGCGTTTATCAGCACGCGCCTACTCGACATTGCTGTTTAGTACTTTTATTTTTCTTGTTACAGTCCCTCCGACCTAGCTATTCTGGGACGGAGGGACTATAGTGTTTTTTTTTCTTCGTTTGTTAGTTTTTTTTCTGTT
Organism: Pelargonium nanum; assembly: GCA_036897485.1. Classification (NCBI taxonomy): domain Eukaryota; kingdom Viridiplantae; phylum Streptophyta; class Magnoliopsida; order Geraniales; family Geraniaceae; genus Pelargonium; species Pelargonium nanum. The sequence goes on along the minus strand of JAYMTF010005283.1, from coordinate 5,011 downwards.
TTGATGTATTAGTTATTGACTTTTTAGGGTTTTGTTGCAGATTAATTTTGATCCAGCAATTGAGAGAGTGAACATAAGAATGAAAACTCATCTGAATTGCACTGATTATAATAACCTCAATAGAAAATGTCCTAGCTCCACAAACTTGCCCCAACAAGACCTTACATTGGACCCAACCCCCACTTGTCCACATTACTTCAACTGGATTCATGAAGATCTCAAGCCATGGGCACAATCAGGAATCACAAGGGAAATGGTTGAGAGTGCAAAAAAGACAGCCAATTTTAGGTAAATTAGACATTTTTATAAGAGTGTTGAACTTTTGTACTTGTTGAAGTTGTTGATTATGTGGAGGGTGCATGTGTGACATTTTTGTAGGTTGGTGATATTGGACGGACGGGCTTACGTGGAAACATACGAGAAGGGGTTTCAGAGCAGAGATACCTTTAATTTGTGGGGGTTTCTGCAGTTGTTACGATGGTATCCTGGAAAAATACCTGATGTCGATATAATGTTTGATTGTGTTGATTGGCCAGTTGTGTTGTCAAAAGACTATCCGGAAGTCAATGACACATCACCGCCACCTCTGTTTCGATACTGTGCGGATAATGCTACTATGGATATAGTCTTTCCCGATTGGTCATTCTGGGGATGGTACGTAATTAGTAACACCTTTTTATTAGATATATGATGTGATTGTAAACATTTGCATTTTGTGTGTAGGCCTGAGATCAATATCAAGCCATGGGAGGCACTATTGGAAGAATTGAGAGAAGGCAACAGAATTTCCAAATGGGAAGATAGAGAACCTTTTGCATTTTGGAAGGGAAATCCAAATGTTTCTGAAAACAGGCAAGAGCTCCTCACTTGTAATGTCTCCAAGAAAGGTGACTGGAATGCTAGGATTTTTATTCAGGTACAATTTTATTTTAGTCATTGATCATGTGATGAACAAGACATAATAAAATTTTGGACACTTTTTAATGCCTAGCTTGTAAACAACATTGCAGGATTGGAAAAAGGAACAAAAGCAAGGGTTCAAGCAATCAAACTTGGCAAGCCAATGCAAGCATAGGTAAATTGTACTACTTTTGTGTTGGTTTTCCTCTATTTTTCTTTAAGAGACCAACCTAGGTGCCCATTCGTAAAAACGCTCTAATTGCACGCTCCGATTTGTGAACTGTTGAGAACGAATGAAGAAAATTTGTAGAGAGGAATCGGCACAAAGTGTTAGAAATTAGGGTTATGCGTCTAGACCCTAATTGCGATTAGTGAAATGCACGAACAAAATTGGAATAGTCAAAGCAAGAAAAAAAATTGAATAAAGAAGGTGTGATTATGTTGGGGTAGACATTTTAAACATAATTTCTATGCTCTAGACACATGTGGTCTATATGTTATGATGTTCAATTTTTTTCAGTTTTATAAAATGACGTGACAATTTCTTTGACGCCATTAATCACAGGTACAAGATCTACATCGAAGGTTCTGCGTGGTCCGTTAGCGAGAAGTACATTCTTGCATGTGATTCTGTTACCTTACTAGTAAAGCCTCGTTACTACGATTTCTTCACAAGAAGTTTGATTCCATTGTACCATTATTGGCCCATACATGATGAGGAAACGTGCAAGTCTATCAAGTTTGCTGTTGATTGGGGCAATAGCCACGGCGCCAAGGTAATTTCGATTTCAACATATAAATTCACCGTGTTAAAAATGTTGTAATAACATTTGCTAAGCTATCAGGCACAAGAACTTGGGAAGGCGGCAAGCAAATTCATACAAGAGGACTTGAAAATGGAATTCGTTTACGACTACATGTTTCATCTTCTTTGTGAATACGCTAAGTTGTTGAAATATAAGCCCACGGTGCCCGAAAACGCTGTGGAATATTGTTTGGAGTCAATGGCGTGTAATTCAACAGGATTAACAAAGAAGTTTATGATGGAATCGATGGTAACGATGCCATCAAGCAGAGATCCGTGCGACTTGCCTCAGTATGAACCCGCGTCTCTTGAAAGATTTAATCTCAAGAAGGAGAGTTCAATAAGAAAGATCGAGACGTGGGAAAGGAATAAATTTGGGACTGTTCATTTCAATAAGACGGTAAGGAGTAGCAGTAACACATGGGGGCCAGTAGGGCCCATGGCACCCTCCGAAAACCTACCACCAAATCGGAAGTGACTAAGTGATCTTGCATGTAAAGTGCACAACTCGAGTTTCACTTTATTTTAAAGGAGACAGTGTCTAATTTGGTTCTACGCCTTTTTAGGATAAATTTTTTTTCATATTTCTTTTTGTGAATTGGGATATTATATTTTACAGTTTACGACTAGTCTTCTTCTTCTCCTCTAATTTACATTAGGATTTCCTTCTTTCTTCTATTAAGTTCCTCAATATTTTTCTAGTTTTTTTTTCCTCTTCTTTGCACATGAAAACATAAAAATTGTGGATTTGTGCTCTACATAATAATCTTTCAGTAACATTAGTTCACGGTAAATATTATTTTGCCCGTTTTCTTCTTATTTTTACATTAGTTCGAGATATATTGTTTTTTTTTTATAATTTCATATGGAGTAATGATTTAGTTATATATGATCGTTTCTGAATAATGTTCAATATTTATGAAGATCTAAGAATATTGGTGTTTACTATTATTTGTGGCTGCATTTATTTCTTTTCAGGTGATTTTCATTGAGTTTTGGAATTTGAAACATGTTCAAGGAAAAAATAGTTGACCTATTTTTTAAAAAAAAACGAAAAAGAGCAGTGATCATTCAGATGCTAATCTATCAATTTTAAACATTAATCCATATGTAGAAAATGGTTTCGAGGAAAGGTAAATTTTATTACCCAATTGCGTCGGGTGGGGTGGGGTTTGGGTTAAAAGGGAAAAGTTACCCCCTGTTGTGTAGTTCAACTTAAAAAAAAAAAACTTAAAACAAAAAACTACCTTTTAAAACCATACGGGAAATGAACAATGGAATTTGATAGGTGATATTGGAAAATCAACATATATATTGTTAAATTTGGTGAGGAAGCACTAGAAGTTGCCACATCACCAAGTCTAACAATTTGATGGCCTCTCCTTACTTCTAGCAATATTGTCATTTCATATTCCATCGGTTACAAAAAAAACTTATTAACTAATAATAATATCTAATACCATTATCTATAACAATAGATATTATATATACATAGTAGTACAATAGGTAAAGGCTTTAAGTAATAAGAGAAGTTGGATGGATGCATTTCATTTCTCTTTTATTTTAAAAACATATTATTCTCAACCAAAGAAAACCACCAATGAGTGACCCAAGAGAGTCCACGATGAAAAGAGAATACAAATACAAATTACAATCAGTCCAGGCGATGCAAGTTAGTCTTCAAAACTGCTCTTGCTAACTCTTTCCGCAGTAGCACTCCTGAATCTTGATGAGATTTTCAGTGAGCTAATTTCTTCTATCATCCATCGTTCCTTTATTTTTTTAGCATTTTTCAGATTCCAAATATAAGATGGCTATAGTAATTTATTTTTTCTTCCTTCGATGTTTTGTGTATATGCTACTGTTTCTTATCTTTTAATTATGCATTTTTTTGGAACGGATTATGCAAACATTTTAGTTGTATGTGATACATATACACAAATACTATATAAGAACTCTACTGATTGATATTTTTTTTGTCCATCTACCTCTCATTTGAAAATCTTTTTACATGAGAGATGCTCTTATTGCACATATCGCAAACACATAGGCTATGCTATCACTGCATAACTTATTTTATATATAAAAGTTATTTCCCTGCCAAGGGAAAATTGAAAAAGAAAATCAAACTAATCTAGAGATATTGATCATGAACTATGTTTAACTAGGACAAAATTGTTTGTTTGTTTTTTCTCTTCATCAAATTGTTTTTTTTATCGACTTTAGCAAAATGAAAATGAGATCGTGTTTGAATTTGAGATTTTTTATTCTTCCTATAAACCAAAATTTAAGTTACACTTTGAATTCAATTATTATCACATTACGATTTTAATATTTTTTCTCATTTGAAAAAGAAAAAATAGTTTTAATTGTGGTTCGACAAAAAATCTCAAGTTTTGTGATTTTTTTTCCGAATGAAAGTATGTGATTATTTATTTCACAAAACTTATGAAACTAAATAAACATTATGTAATGAATGTGTTAGATATATAGCTGAATCTCATTTGATTGTTAACATTAACAACACTAGAAGATCAAATTCAAATTCCCACAAATGATGAGAAGTTAAAATTATATATCTATTCCGCAACAAATGAAAAAGTAAATAATAAAAAAGCATGCCAACAACCATAAACTTTGAAGAAAAATCAAAGCAAAAAGTTATAAGATAATTTTTTTTAAGGATGTCAAAATCAATATCAAATATTTCTCTAATAAAAATATAGTAAGTTCATTTTAGATAGAATCAGCATATTAAAACTTAAATGACCTGCAGAACTTGACAAGTGCTAATGAGAATGAACTACACGAAGATGTTTGATTTGATGATGTCTGCAACGAAGCAAGGGAGACATGCAGAGAATGTGAAGAGTTGCTTACTTGCTTGCGGTAGAGAATAAAGGGACTGATCAAGACTACAAGAAACATGAGAATGTGAAAGAGTTGGTAAGAAAAGAATGGAACATCAAAAGTTGTTTATTGAAGATTATAAAACTGAAGAAAATAAATGAGAATTTGAAAATGCTGTTACAGTTTTTATTTCAAAATCATTCACAATACAAGTCTTAACTCAAGAAATCAATTACCTCAATTAAAATTTCTACAATTAACTAAATTGATATACTCTAAAAAAAACTAAATTGATAAAAAATTATAATAAATCATATCAACCATATTATCTCTATAATCAATCACCTTAATTAACTGCAATTATGTACACTAATTATGATTTATATAATAAATTACATTAACTACAATCCCACCAATAAAACGAAAATATATATATATTAAACACATTGAAATTTA
>JAYMTF010005282.1:0-11804 GCA_036897485.1 Pelargonium nanum | reverse complement strand
TGGCACCAACCTCTTTTAAGTCAATCCCATGTGGCAGCTCCTTTAAGGAGCAAGTAGAGAAAACAAACAAGCTCTTAGCAACGTAGGATTCGTGAACATAGAGAAAATTTAAATTTTCTCTTCATAGTTCATCTACTCCATATGTAGTATCAAAAAAAAAAAAACTACTCCATATTTAACCTAAATTTACACATTTCCCTATGGATTTTAACCTTATAACTAAAAAGTACAACTCCATAGTCAATTAAGATTTATAAAAATGAGAATTGACATTCTTGGATTAAATAAATTAATCCCTAGTTTAATCTATTCCCCACAAATCCATAGTGAAAAAGGTAAAAGATATATGCATGTCAAGTTTTCAATAGTGGTACCTTCCGGTTTGAATCACCACCTAGTTTTTTGATTTCTACCCCCACAGGAAAAAGTGAACAGAAGTCTTGAACTTGAACCTTTCTTATGAGAGTTTCGACTAGGAACAACCTAACATAGGCTCTAATAACAATTTTTAGGGTTGATGTGTTAAAGGTCATACATCAAATCCTGTTCATGAATGTCTTTAAAGGAAAACCCAAATTCTTCTAATAGCAGCCTAGACAATTACAATTACATTTACATAGTTGGGCGTCTCCAAAGGTGCACTGCTAGCATCTCGTCTTACAACTTGACCCTATTCAAAGTCCATAACTTTTACTAACTTGCAGTATTAAGTACCTTCCAAATTCTCAGGGTTGGTTACTAACATATGACTGTCTATTAGTGATTTAGGTACTCAATGCACCCAACAGTTTGTTTATATCTCATTGAACCATATTCATGGGATCTCCACTTGATAAGTTGGGTTACTATCGTGGTTTTCAATCTCATGCCCAACCTGAACTTTTTAGCCTAGTGTAACATTAAGTCCTTTGGTCAATGGATTAGTTGTATTGTCTTCAGATCCAACAAAGTTAACAACTATGACCTCTTGAAACATAAAATTTTTTTATTAAGTAACTCACGCACACTACAAATATATATCATTCGCCCTTGAGGTGACTCGAACACGAGACCTCAGTCTTGTTATTGTATCTGACACTTTTGATTTTAGCAATTGTGGTCATTGATTTTAGCAAGAATTGGTTTGTTTACCATTGGAAACTCGGGCATAAGTCCCTTAAACCATTCCGCTTCTATTCCACAAGTGTCTAAACCTACCAATTCAGCTTCAAATGTAGACCGAGATAAGATTGTTTAATGTACTGATCTCCAAGCGACAACGCCACCACCAATAGTAAAAACATAACCACTAAAATCATAACTCCTAGAGTTACTAAATATCCAGCTTGCATCACTGTACCTTTCAAGAGAATCTCCCATAATGTAGCTCTAGGGATGAAGATCATTCAAGTACTTAAGTACTCTATCAAGAGCAGTCCAGTGAGTTATATTAGGACAACTTGCGTATCTACTTAATTTTGCAATAGAGAAAGATATATCACGTCTGCTACAATTCGCAAGATACATTAAACTTCCTATAATTTGAGAGTATCTAACTAGACACAAGTATACCAGTTTCATTCTTGTAGAGAGGTACAACAGAATCATATAGAGTTTTAATAGTTCTACAATTCTTATAGTCAAACTTCTCGACTATATTCTGAGTATAATGAGGGTGAGATAGCTATGCCTTCGTCTATCTAATCATCTTAAGGCCAAGAACCATGTTAGCTTCTCCCATATCCTTCATTTCAAACTTACTACACATGAATGACTTAGTCTCTAAGATAATCTCCATTGTGGACCCAAACATCAAAAATATCATATACGTATAAGTATAAAACTATACAATAATCACCTTTTACCTTGAAATAAGCACATTTGTCATATTCACACATAATAAACCCAAAAGATTGAATCACGTTATCAAAATTTTTGTGTTATTACTTTGGGGCTTGTTTAAGTTTGTATAAAGATCGACTTGAAAAGTTTACAAACCTTGTTCTCATTACCCAAAATTAACTACAAAATCCTCAGGTTAATATATGTATATTTCATCCTCAAGCTCTCCATTGAGGAAAGTTATCTTTACATAAATTATTAGAACTGATGATAGATAAATTATGATTGAATATAAATGAGTTCTAAAAACTGCACTAATTTGTGCGAGCACACGGTCTTGGCTTGACCACACAACTGTGTACTGGCCGCAAAGACATGTGCACAACCAATACTGGCCAAAACGTTTGTTTTGCCCTTTTTGGCCCAAATCAACACAATAGACAACAAATTAACTCGAGCCATGGTCTGCGTAATCAAGTTCCAATACTCATATGGATCACGCATATTTAGATTTATGTATTTGAAAGTTTTCTAATTACATTGGAGTTCATTAATAACACTCTTCATCAATCACAATGAGAGAGTTACTTCAACAAATACCTCATATGAGGTACAAGATAGACATTATCACACACTTGTAAATTACATTTTCTACTAAGTAGTATTTTACTACTCACACACCGGAAGTAAATTACATTGTAACGCACAAATTATCACTTAACGTGTGTTTTTCTTATGTACCAAAACACAATTGTAGGTCTATTAAATTCCTTGTACGACATCAGCAAATAGTTCTTCAGCAAGAAGATAAAGAAATAACGCATCAGTGATCAGACTTTTATTCCGAGACCGTGTGAATCATATTAAAAATGATTTCCGGTTAGTCCACAAAGAACAGCAAATTTTAAAACGAACAAAATAATAATTGGATAGAAAAACTAACCGTAGGAGGCGAAAGCAAAGGCGCGCCATTTTTATAAAAAGTAGTTATTTTAATTTTATATGAGTGGGACCCAAGCGAAAGACTTTTGTGGAGCAATCAATCCCTGAGTCTGAGTGGACTCAGTCCCAGTCTTTTCTCTCTTAGCAGACTGACTGCTCTGACCGGCAACCGGTGGGACTGTTTCCACGAACCTTCTCAACCGTAACCAACACCCATTTCTCTCTCTCTCTGTGCTTCTCTCTCGAAACGTTTATTTTCTGAGTTTTGTTTGGCGAATTAGAGACTGCACGCAAGGTATTCGATGAAATGTTTTTCAAATTTTTGAAGTCAAAACTGTTGTATTATGAGCTTTTTGGTTGTATGATTTTGTTAAACGTTAGAGATTACTATCTAATTTCAATATTATGTTCTTTTGATTGCTCTTACCATCTAATCATGTTACTTTGTCTGAACTCAAGTATGTTACAATTGGTGACAGTTTTTTAAATTATTGTGTTTTTATGGAATTGCTTTCTTCACTTTCAGGGACCAATGGATTCCAGTGTATGTTAATTTGATTACTTATCCTGGACATTGTATCTAATTAGTCTCTCGTTATGGATTACCCGCAAGAGAAGATTGTGAGGTTAGTATTCGACTATTCGTTTGTCGAATGATCATTTTTTATATGTTCTTCATTGGTTGGATTAACTGGAAAAACAAAATGGAATGGGAGTGTGTCATGGTTGCATCTTGTACTAAAATTTGACATTTTTCTAGTTATATTAAAATTTCATTTAAAAAGGTAGGAAAAGAGGAGGGAAATAGTGCAAATTTCTCCACTTGTAGATGCTTATTGCTTATCAATCTTGTTAAAAAGAGTGGAAGCAGTTTCTCTAATTTTATTTTTGTAACCTTATAAATAGGATTCAAATAGTTCATGTGCCCATGTTCAACACTGTTCCCCTGAACACTGTATTTTTTTGCACCAAATGTGTTTTGTTCAGGTTTCAGGACTGGAACTCGGAGAAAAATGTGGATGATAAAATTTCTTCAAACTATGGAGTGCATTCTGGAAAAGTCAGAGTAACTTTCAATTCGATTTCAGAAAAATTCCAACGAGGCATTGAAAGTAGTTCTGACAGGATTAGAGGCCTAAGAAGGTCATTGAGATCCTGTTCTTTTGATAGCATTCTGGCCAAAGGCTTGGGTTCTAGAAATAAAATTCTTGATCCACAAGGACCATTCCTTCAAAGGTGGAATAAGATATTTGTACTCTCATGTGTGATTGCTGTTTCTCTAGATCCTTTGTTCTTCTATATCCCTGTGATTAATGATGTTAAGAAGTGCCTTGATTTGGACAAAAAGATGGAGATTACAGCAAGTGTTTTGCGTTCATTCACTGATATCTTTTACATAATTCATATTATATTTCAATTTCGTACTGGCTTTATTGCTCCATCTTCTCGAGTATTTGGAAGAGGCGTTTTAGTAGAAGATGCTTGGGCAATAGCAAAGAGATATATGTCATCATACTTTCTAATCGACATTCTTGCAGTTCTTCCACTTCCACAGGTAAGGAAAGAGTCAAATTTTGGTGAATATCTATACTTTTCATTTGTAAGGAGAATTTTATTTCATAGGCGGATAGGCCTTAATTCTGTGTCAGAGACTCAGATAGCTCACCTTTTTTGCGAGAAGTGGAGTTTTGTCCTTGCACCAAATGTGTTTTCTTCAGGGTTTTTACAGCAATTTTTACTTGTTGATGGACATTTCAGTCTCATATCTGCTTGTTTACTCGTCCGTCTCTTAAATAATAACTGAGGTTTCTTAGTGGCTTTCCAAATACTGATTCTTACCATTTTCCATGCCATTGGGGCGGAGAAATCTATTTAATGGCTTCAATTGCTTTATTGCAATGATAATTTGTATCTATGATAGCAAGTTCGTCTCTTCTTTACTTTTCTATTAATCTATATCCAGTTGTAATTACGCCCTTGCAAATAAACTATTTCATTTTTGTGAACTATATGATTTGATATAGTTTTGTTCTCTTACGTTCTTGTAATACCAACAGGTGGTTATTTTAATCATTATTCCAAAATTGAGAGGATCAAGATCTTTGAACACTAAGAACTTGTTGAAATTTGTTGTATTCTTCCAATATTTTCCGAGATTTCTTCGCATACGTCCATTGTATAAAGAAGTTACAAGGACGTCTGGCATACTCACCGAGACTGCATGGGCTGGAGCTGCATTCAATCTCTTTCTTTACATGCTAGCCAGTCATGTAAGTTTTGATTATTAGTTTGGTATTTATTTCTTGTTACGCTAAAAAGAGTGCTTTGATCATGATATACATTCTTCTGATGTTTTTAATGCATTTTTATTCGTGTGTCAATAAACTTTATATGTTAAACAATATCAGTAGTTCACTTGTTTTGGCCTTTCCATCTTTTTTGATCAAGTTTTCTATCTCAGGTGCTTGGTGCTTTTTGGTATTTGTTCTCTATAGAGCGAGAAACTACTTGCTGGAAGGATGCCTGTCGGAATTATACTGGACCCAATGGATGTAGCTTTGATTCCTTGTATTGTGATGTCATCAAATCAGGAAACAACACATTTCTGAATGATTCATGTCCTATAAAAACACCAAATACAACCCTCTTTGATTTTGGAATATTCCTCGATGCCCTTGATTCTGGTATTGTGGAATCAAGTGATTTCCCTCAGAAGTTCTTCTATTGTTTTTGGTGGGGACTGCGAAATTTGAGGTGTGCACTTATAGATCTTTGTTTTTTGCACTCTTAGCTAATTGTGCAACAGTCTTGTACTGTTTTTATTATTAACATATTATTATAACTAGCATGTGTATCACTGCGGCCTGTGGTTGTCATTGGGCATACTATTTGCACCATGTCCTGAACACTCCTAAGCTGCCTGTAAATTGAGCCCACACGAGAGAATCTGCTCTCTTGCCTTTAGATGCAGGAGCCAGTCTTTTCAAATCATCTTATATGTGCTACCTCCGTTCCAAGGTCTGCGTAATGTTTATCATAAAATTTGATATTATAAGTAATTAAATACTCCGTTCCAAGACAATTGTCCACATTTTGTAAAGAATGTGGACAATTATCTTGGAACGGAGTATTTTATTACTTACAATATCAAATTTTATGATAAACATTATGCAGACACTTTTCCTAATAAGACATCTTTCCTTGATCTCATATTGCATTAGTTGAGATTATTACGAGTTCACTTTTGATACTAGTCTCATATTTTCGTGCTTGATTCTTGCTCAACTTTTGCAGTTCTCTTGGTCAAAACCTAAAAACAAGCACCTATGTCTGGGAAATCTGCTTTGCTGTTGCCATATCCATTGGAGGCTTAGTATTGTTTTCATTCCTCATTGGAAATATGCAGGTTTGTAAAAGTTGTATTCTGGTCAGAGCTAATACTCATAATATGTCATGTACTTTTTTTTATAAGCCATAGAATATCTTGTATTAGCATTGAGTACTTGTAAATTCTAAACCTTGCCATTATTGCTTTAGTGATCTTCATCTGTTTTCTTTTAGCCGGAGGATTTATTTAGGGTTCAGCAATATGATCTTGAAACATGCCATTCACTGCATGAACATGGCACGAAGCTACAATTTTGGGCGTTGTTATTAGTATGAGATCACCTGTTTATTATTGGTTAGACCTGATCTTGCATTTTCTAGAGTGCTATACAAGGCACTTATCATACTCACAACCAGACAATGGAATTTGTAAATAATTGTTTCTCTATTGCAATTTAGTGCTTGTGTTGCTTCCTTTTACAGCATTCATTTCCACCATTGATATTTTCATTCTGTTAGATGTTGTTCACTGAATAAAACCCAGTCCTTTTGAATTTTGAATGACAGCGTACTAGTTCACTTCAAGATAAGTTTGTAGTTATTTGAGGAACATGTAGTTCAATACTGACAATTTTTACTTTGTTGCAAAACAGACGTATTTGCAGTCCACTACTACTAGATTGGAGGAGATGAGGGTGAAAAGACGAGATGCAGAACAGTGGATGTCTCATCGTTTGCTCCCTGACAATCTGAGGGAACGGATCAGGCGGTATGAACAGTACAAGTGGCAAGAAACAAGAGGTGTTGATGAAGAGAATCTGCTGTGTAATCTACCCAAGGATCTCAAAAGGGACATAAAACGCCATCTCTGCTTGGATCTGCTCATGAGAGTAAGTTCTACCTTAATGATTGCTTTTATTATGATAATGTGCCTTTGCATTTGGGATTGCGAGTTATTTACCATTCTCTAAAATTTGTTATTGCCTAGACTTCTCACTCATAATCATCAAATGTTGGGTCTCAAACTCATTTTCTTGTATGCATTTTAGGTGCCAATGTTTGAGAAAATGGATGAACAACTGCTGGATGCACTGTGTGACCGTCTCAAACCCGTACTCTACACAGAGGAGAGTTACATTGTCCGGGAGGGGGATCCAGTTGATGAGATGCTATTTGTCATGCGAGGGAAGCTGTTGACCATAACTACGAATGGAGGAAGAACTGGTTTCTTCAATTCCGAGTATCTCAAAGCTGGTGATTTCTGTGGAGAAGAACTTCTTACATGGGCTTTGGATCCCCACTCATCATCAAACCTTCCCATCTCGACCAGAACTGTTCGTGCTATCGTAGAAGTGGAAGCCTTTGCTCTAATGGCAGATGATTTAAAGTTTGTAGCATCTCAGTTTCGCCGGCTCCATAGCAAGCAGCTCCGCCATACCTTCAGGTTTTACTCGCAACAATGGAGGACTTGGGCTGCTTGTTTCATACAGGCCGCTTGGCGCCGGTATACTAGAAAGAAACTGGAAGAGTCTTTGAGGGTAGAGGAGAATAAGTTGCAAGATGCATTGGCTAAGGAAGGTGCAAGCTCACCAAGCCTAGGTGCCACCATTTATGCTTCACGGTTCGCTGCCAATGCACTCCGTGGTCTAAGGCGTAATGGTGCGCGCAAGGCAAGGTTACCACCTATACTTCTTCAGAAGCCGGCAGAGCCTGATTTTAATGATGAATAGATGTGCTCGAGTTTGTTATGTGCTGTGTATAGATTGTTGTGTATTGAATCTTTATATGTATATTATGCTGTGTATTGTGCTAAAAATCTTTGAAGACCTTTCTATTGTAGGAAAGGCTCCAAAGACCCAACAACACCAAGTTTTGTGAATCCTCACAAAGGGACAGCCATGTAGTCTTTGTCACCTACTATTGTAATGAGACTAACCACTTGCTAATATATGTAGTACAACTACAAAGTACAATTTCACTTCCTCTTGTAAAGTATAAACCAAGTCCTTGTGTAGTACATAGTACAAACCTCTCTACCTTGTATTAGTATTTGTTGTACTTTACAGAGAGAAGAAGAGATGGCCATCACAGGTGGTTGCAGCAGCCTCAACCTCTCTCCACCACCAGCTTCATCTTCAAGGGCAACAAATATTTCATGGTATGTAGCTTAATCTTCCTAAAATGAAATGACCAACCATTTTTTTAAAACTAGTTTTGTTTGGTTGTATTGACTACTGAGCAGGAAGGGAAATTGGAGAAACCAATGTGTTGCTGGTATGGCCTCTTCTTGTGTAATAATTGGGTTGCTGCAATTGGGTGATGCTAGTGCTGTTGTTTTTGTTGGAGAGAGGCCTGTTATTGGCAAGGCTGATACTCATGTTTTGGTGTCCAAACCCAGATGGAGTGACAAAAGAATGTGCCCTTCTTGGAGAAGCAAGTCATTTGAGATCATTGTGCCGGAAAACCTTCCAAGACGATCAGCTCGTCGGAGATGGGAGGCTATAGGCTATACTAAGCCAGCTGCTAAAGTGACATTTGATCCCAACTGCTTTTCTATGTAAACAATGTCTTGTCACGTTAGCTATTTACACTCATATCCGTCCCGTTCCGTTCGGATTCATTTTCTTTGTCTCTTGGCTGAGATTCCTAATACTCTATATGAATATATGTACATACATATGATGTGAATATACTAAATAGTATTAGGTCTGGCTGGACAGAATAAAGAGGTTTGCAGTGAAGGATCTTCCACAATAAGCCCAGCCTTGATTCAAGTTTATTACCTTGTAAAAACAAACATTTCCGCATAAATGATTTGAGACAGACAATCTCAGCTCATGTAGCCCCTTGTATTAGCCCCAAATACTTAATTGCGCCTCAAGTCATTAACATAACAAGATAGATCACTCAGAACTTAATTGCACATATTAATTGTTCAATAGATAACCATTTGCCTCATGATTGGTCAGATCTTTATTCTAATATGATATTTTAAATAAGACAAAAAAAATTTATTCAATATCAATCATTTTATTTTGGATAGTTGGAGTATTTAAGAGATATACAAGATACTACTATCTCGATATCAAATCAAACATTGTTCTAGAGTTTTTCACAAATATTAAGGAAATATGTTAAATAATTTTTTTTACTCTTAGATAAAGACATAAAACTTATCATTGCTAATCCACTACTAATATATTTATTCAATTTAATGTTAAAAAAATTTCATCTTTCATATGAAAGTCATTATGACAAAGGGTATTATACGAAAATCATGTGTATATGTATGCTTGCTAAAAGTAGAAAGTGACATTTATTTTGAAACAAATATTAAACTCTAGAATGACATTTAATTTGAAATGGAGGTAGTAATTTCTATTTCATTCTATATTTTCTGTGGTTGTTGCTTGTAAGTTATAACTAGAAAATTTGATTGGTTTACACTTTACACGTGTTCCCAATGATTAAATTATTGTTGATTAGCATTAAAAAATTTAATTAAAATTTTATGAAGATAAATGCTTAGTTTAATTCACTACAAGATTATCTATAAAAAATTCACTACAAGATAATTGAGTTTTAGTTGGAGAAGTTTACTCTCGTAATGAATATTAATCCCTAGCTAAATTAATTCTAGTGACAAAATTTAGCGAGAGAATATATGTAGCAAGAGAATTGAGATGCGAAATTTTTCTGAATTGTGCTAAATTTATCGAGTAATTTTTGTTAGGCACATTCGCTAGCAAAAATAGCAACAAAATATTGAAAAATATAGAAGCTTGTATCAAATTATCTCTTCTTTATACCTTCCTCTCTCTCTCTCTCTCTCTATCACTCATCTTTCTTTGAACTCTCTTTCTCTTCTTTATTCTTACACAACAAAATCACCACCGTCAATTCCTCTCTTTATTCTTGAGAACAATTAGGTGCACAAACACAGGCACGATAAATTGTTCATCAAACATATTTCAATATTTGTCTTAACATTTTCGGTATTTTGTCTAAACATTTTTCTTTTTCATTATTTAATAATTCTTTAAAATATTTAGACGAATATTGAAACTGATTACAAACAATCATTATAATCCATCAATACACAATTTTTTTTTTTAAATACATCAATACACGTACAGTTTATTTACACTTATTTATGCAATTGTCTTTTATGTGCGCAACTTTTAATCAAGTTCGTTTCTTTGAATTTATAAAATTATCAGCATAAATTAATAGTACATAGAGAACATCAAATCACTTAATTAAAGGCTATTAAAATCAAATTATGTGGAGAAGTTTATAACAATTATAGAAGAGAGAAGGAAAAAACAAAACAAAGCCACAATTTTTTTTTGTATTTAGGCAATAATTGAAGACATTGAACTTGCTATTTTATTATTTTGATATTGAAAGCTACAACACATCACAAGAACTTTTGGTGGTTACAATTACATATCAATTGGTAACCTTCTAATTATTTATTTGGCCAATTATAACAGATATCATATTGGTTAGTCTTAAAATTAAAGATACAAAGTTTCTCCTTTGTTATGGTATACGACCAATGATGCAGATCAGGAAATCTACTCTTGTCGTAGATATCAAACCGCTTGAAAACATTTGGAGGCCATTGAAAACTGCAGAAGTAAAGAGTTGTTCCCCAGAAATTTGCAACGAATTCGAAACTTCAAGACTGACCTGTGTGTATTAGCTGCTCCCCAAAGTCGACGTGATTATCCTTACAGTGAAGAGTAAGGTCCGACCCTCCCTCTAAATTATTTGTCACATTAACAACTACCTTGTGTCGCTTAAAGCTTGCATCACTTCCGCTGAATAATGACACAAATACGACTAGTGAAAATAAGAACAGCCAACGACTCATTTTTCACTAATGTTTGATACTTTTGATGAACTAGTTTTGGTTAATGGTTGTTTTCATTTGATTTGACACCCAATTTATAGACAAACTAGTATTCATCCCGTGCGTTGCACGGGAGAGTAGTAAATAATACCAAAAGTACTATTATTAATTCATGATTTAATCTACTAATGTGATATTTGTCTAGATTTGTAGTATAATATTTTATTGGAAATCATTTTTATAATAATTTGTATATTTAGCTCTAAAAAAATTTTAAGTGTCTATTTGCAGTTAAAACACAAACAAATTAGTCAAAATTTCTGAACTTCAATAATTGGGTAACAAATTTACAAAATCTTTAATCATTTGTATAACTTAGTTCCAAGTATATATTTTAAGTTCATGGAACACTAAGAGATTGCTACAAAGCATTGCTTCTAATCCTAATCTTGTTTCTTAATGACAAAACCATGAGGATTGGTCTTACTTTATTTTCATTTTTATTCTATGTTTTTTCTATGTTATACGTACTGTGAATTTGCCCGATTCAACTAAAAGAACCAAGTATTTTGCAAACCAAAACCATTAAAAATATAGATCGAATTTTGAGTACCTGCACGTTCGGTTCTAAATTATCAGCTTTGGTTATCATATGCAAACTTCCAAACTCTCTCTTTCTATAACTATTCTACTAATCTCAACTCAAGAGTCACGACTCTAAACCAAAGTCAATCCCAAGTCATGTCAAACACAAACCATTGCTATAAGTTTACAATCCCCATATACAAAAAAGTTCAAAAATAAGGTTTCAACATCTCCCACTTCCCATAGCAATTCCAAGACCAATCCAATCTAG
>JAYMTF010005281.1:0-11806 GCA_036897485.1 Pelargonium nanum | reverse complement strand
GCCCATAAACTGCCAGAGGACACGCACATCCGACGCCATGGACGCGCTTCGTCTCTCCGAAAACAAGTCTCAACACCGCCGCCTCCTTTACAAACCGCCTTTGATTAACCAAAACCTGAAAAACCCTAACTGTCATCAAGAACAGAACGCGTCATATAGACGGAAAGACCACTTTTTTTAGAGAAATCCTAGTGAGAAACCCTAGGAGAAACCCTAACTTTTTGTAAGAGAATGTTACAAGACTTAGTTTAACATGCGTTGGGATATAAAATTACATGAACATGCTATATATTTTTTTATTGATAATAATAATCTCAAAAATAAGTTGAAAATTCACAATGTTAAAAGCTTCAATTCGAGTGATTTTTTTTAGTGATTGCAAAGGATTTGTTAAAAAATGAAGTTACACGAATCAGATTTATGATTATCAATTCACATATACAAACTTTAAAGAAAGATATTAAAATTTTGTCTTTTATTATCTATTATATGTGATTATTGAGTTAATTAAATAGTATAGAAATCGAATAATGTTTTTAATTTTAAGTTTTTTTTTTTAAAACATCTTGTGTCCAATTTGAAGTTTTTATTTTTTAATGACACTCGACACATTTCCGTGGTATTCCACTCAATATGTTTTGCTGGATCATTTGCACAACATATGTTTACAATAGTTATTTTATTGTTGCATGGACTATTTTGTTAAACATCTTTTGATAGTTGAATGAAGGTAAAGTGGTTATGGAATTCTGCCCTCACGATCAAGGGTTCTTGGTCCAAAACACGTTAAGATTGTATAGTTGATCAATGTTGAGAAGCGATTAAGTGTTTAAGATATCTTTAACATATAATATCTACATGCAAATAAAAAATACAAATTACAGCGTAATACGTACACGAATGAAAAAATAATGAAAATAGCAATATCAGAGTTTTCAAGAAAAATAGATTAGCCACCTACATTGACAAAATAACCAACGAAAATTGTATAGAAGCTAGTTATTAGGGTGGGGAAAAAGTCGAAGATGACCATTTGAAAACAAAAGTGCATTTGATTGTATGTATCAAATAAATGAAAAAAAAAAAAAAAAACTAATTGTTATCAAAATTGAACAACAATTTATTATAGTATTGATAAAAAAACCTCCACCGACTTTATCAAGAAAATGACTTTACAAGAAACCGACATTATAGAGTGTTTAAGGTTCAAAGTATTGCCTTGCCTGATAAGTGAAGTGTCAGAGAAGTGATTCTACATAAATATGAGAAACAGAGACCAACATTGAACAAAATCAATGAAAGAAACCACTGAAAAATGCAAAAAAGAAATAAGTTAAGCATGTTAATAAAGAAACTACTACCAGTCCACATTCATTTCCGCTATTTTTTCCATCAAAACATGATTAGAAAACCTGAATGCTGAAACAGATCAAGTTTCTAAAATCAAAGGATAATGGTTATTGGACCAGCCAGCTCTGACTTAGTCGCAACAAATATATGAAATAGCGTTTTGCTCGTTGAGGTTCTTCCTCCTTCACAAATATGACTTCATCCAATCATCACCGTCGCCACCAAAATCATCACCATCATCACTTTCGTCTGCATCAATATCCTCGGCAAACACTTCACCTTGATTGCGTTTGTATCCAGGTAACGATGGTAGGAATACACTATCATCCCCATCCAAAGCATCTAGGCCAAACTTGATGTTCCTGTGTTTCACTAAAAGCCAACGAAGCAAGCGTTCTTCCTTGTGCAGGTAATGCAGCTCCTTGTTGATGTTGGGAGTAGCCATCATTGTCATCTGCATTAATTGGCCCTGCAGCATGAACACAAGGAATGAATAATGCTCTTCATTACAATGAAATGTTTCCAGCCAAGTAGAAAACGAATTCTATGTATCATCTGTTGAAAACAACAAAAGAGAATGCCGCGCCAACTAATTTCTAGTAAAAAGCACAATTATGTCGTTGAATGTCAAGTTTGTGAGAAGAGTAAATCCAAAAGCATTTTGCAAAAGATAATTGCTGGGTGTAAAGTTCTAGACCGTATGACACAAGTACTCTCAGTGAGGACTTAATCCAAGCAAGTATTGTAAACATTCACAGAAAAAGAACAGAAGTAAAGTGCATATCTTTCAGTTCTATAGAAATTGCTCTGATAATACTATGGGAAATTTTCATCTAATTACTCCAAACTATGCCTCTTTTTCGTTTAACTACCCTGAAGTCCAAACACCAAAAGCTTGCTGTTTATAATGTAGCCAAGAAAATACTACTTTTGACACACAATCAGGTCAAATCATCCACCACTACATAGTCCGCAATCCACACCCATGTAGCAAATATCTGCAACTCAATTGACATTGCTAATAGGTGTCTTAAATTACACTGCTAGTTCTTTATCTCTCTTTTCCATTCCTATTTCCAATATACTCCTAATCCTAATACATTTGGTTCTTATACTCTCTTTTACACTCCTTTCCAATATGCCCCAAATCCTACAAGATTGTGGTTCTTATTTTATACTTCGTGAAAAAATAAATAACAAGCAGTGAAACTTTTGAATTGCACACAAGCTATAATAGCATCCCTGCTCTACCATACCATCAATTAATATTAAAAAAATGCAGGGCACATAGAGTTTATTTCATTCATTTAAATTTGCAGCTATTGTCCAAAGAAATTTGCATAAACAAATACGACAAATAAAGAATTTGTAACAGAGAGGAACAAAGGAGCAACAAAAGCCATAATAAGACATCACAGTAAGATCAAAGTTTCAGGCATACAATCATATTACACATGGCGATATCAGATAATTCCATGTCAATATTCAGATCTAATAATTGAGATAGTTTAAATCTCTAACGACAAGCATATAATCAATCAAATGTATACAAACACATTAGGAAAGAAACTCATACGAGTAAATAGATAATCTAATAAATTGAAACCATAACGAAAAAAGGTTCAATAACCAACAGAAGTACAAGTATACCTGATAATATCGTCCATCGAGTTTCCTGATTCCATAACCAAGTTGAACGGGCCCAAATGATTTTACCTCAGTCACTACCCCATTTCTGCTGTAAACATGTTTCCCAACTCGAGATACCAAATCCATTAAGCTTTCCTTCTTCACATGAGGCTTCAACAGAAGCATACAATCATAAAGAGGCATTTTCCCTCACTTAGTCTCTCTAGCTGGTTTAGAACAAAAAGTAAAATCAGTAAAATCCCAGAAGCAATATATATGAAGCACATGTACTGCAATTTAGACAATTAGGCTGAGTACCAGTGGATATTACAAATCCGGTGCCGGTACTCATTCTGTACATCTGGGGTAAGGGTGCACAACAGGGTATCCATATCCAAACAATTAAACTATCCAAAATTTATTTCGAGTATTGAATAGTTCAAATATTTAGCAAATCATATCATAATTATTTTGGACATTATCCCATCCAAACTAAACTAAACTAAACTCAGATATATGAATATTATCCAAACATCAAACTATTACAAGCTTTATTTAATCATTTTGGACTAAATTTTTATGTTTTTTTTTTGTTTCATGTTTACTTGCTGAGAAAACTGAGAAAAGAAATATAAACACGAATATACTGTTTCATGCTTCCCAAAAGTAAAACAGAGAGAATGCTTCTATTTTGCTCAAATGACCTATTCTACTAACCATATCTATTCCAATTCCATGACCCACAACAACCAGTAGCCAAAGTTTTAATTTTGAAATCACCACCGACACAGTTACAACCAGCAACATCAAAAATAAAATTAAACATAAACAATACAAACAAAATGCATACAATATCTATTCCATGACCCATTACAAAGTTAATCTTCTCACCCCATTGTGTAAGATTTAAGAAAACAATCTCATCAAGGCTACAAAGTTAAATTTGTGAATAAGACACTACCACAATCAGAGTATCACAGATTCATAATAATACTAATCGTACTCCATAATCCATTCCATTCCACTCCAATCAAAGCTCTGCCTTGTTAAAATTTGAACATTACTCTAACTAATTGAGCTCATTAGTGGCTCGCAAAAGAATAGTTTTCTACATCATTTCATGAACAAGCAAAACAACAATTTATCTTTTGGTTTGTTTTACAACTACATAGATTCTCTAAGCTCTCCTTGAACAAACATCTATCTAGGAACAAGCGACCAGCATCCATATCCACAAAGCTAACCATCTGAAATTCCTTTTGAGTACATAGGAATGTTAAAATCTCTTGCCAAACCAAACCATAACCACCAAATTACTGTGCAATTTTTGTTTTTGCTAAAATCTGAACATGAAAGTTGAAGAAAATAAAAGAAAAAGGTTACGTACCTGTTACGATCTCGGCTCTGATACGCGGCTGCGACGGCTGGATCACGAATCTAGCGAAGGAACGAGACGGAGAAGATGGGTGTGGCGGCAACGAAAGGTAGGAGAAAGTGAGGGTTTCTGTATGGGGAAGGGTGTTTTGGGTATTTCATAGCTGGTCTCATTTTATACTAAAATTACCATCTTGACCACAACTCTACAGTTGTAATTTACAGCAACCATGAATGCAGAAAGGTAATTTCACCACAAACACAAAAAAATCTGCATGAAATTGCGTCACCGACGCACTACCTACAACACCTGTCCAATCAAATTAAGCAGTGAGGGAAAACCATCCCCTCTACGGGTGACACACAAATAACCCTCTCGACGGCTTTGTTTTGAAGTAAAAGATTCAATTTGGTCTCGAACTTTGGTGTTTTGACTCAATTTGATCTCTAAACTTTGGTGTTTTGCATCAATTTGGTCATGAACTTCTTTTTTAACCACCTCATACCGCATGTAGGGAGACTCGAACCCCAGACCTCTAAGAAAATCCGAAGCGCTTAAACCGCTTGACTCAACATGCTTTGGTTTGAATCAATATTTAAAAGTTCATAAACTAATTTAGTAGAAAAAAATTTAGGGACATAATTGAGTCAAAACTCAAAATACGTAGACTAATTTTAGATTTAATAAGTTCGGAGACCATATAGTGTCTACAACAAAGTTTAGGAACCAAATTAAGTTTTTTATCTTGATTTTATCCATTTTTTTTAAAGGAAATTTGTTTTTATCCACTTTTAAAAAAGTAATTATTTTTATTATTTATTTATTTATGGGCTGAGTAGAGTCGGTTCTCATTCTTTACAACTCACGTGAA
This sequence comes from Pelargonium nanum, assembly GCA_036897485.1. Taxonomy (NCBI): domain Eukaryota; kingdom Viridiplantae; phylum Streptophyta; class Magnoliopsida; order Geraniales; family Geraniaceae; genus Pelargonium; species Pelargonium nanum. Next base: position 6,581 of record JAYMTF010005281.1, on the reverse strand, counting down.
TTACAAGAGTCCAACGCACCTGTGATTTGGCTATATATACAGAGCCCCAAATTCCCAATTAGACACACATTCTTACACAAAATCCCTAATTTCCTCTGTTTCATTTTGTCCCCAAATTGAAGAAGAAGAACAAAAATGGGTACAGCAATTCTTCGTTCCCAAGATTGCCTTCGAGATCGGTTTCACCACCCATCCCTAGGCCTCACTCCCATCAGAAACCCTAACCCTTGTTCGTCCCGATCCCGCCGCCGAAAGCGGAGTCCGGTGGGCTCCCAGGCTAATCGCCAACCGGTCTCCGATGCAAGGTCCGTGGTGTTGAAGGTTCCGGCACAGAACCTGGTCATGGGCCAGGTCAAGATCCTGAAGCGCGGCGAAGCGTGCGATTTCGGGACCGTCGTTTCCGGGGAGGGAAACCGGAAGGCGAAGGCAAAGGCAAAGGCTGACGAGCAGGGTCGCGAGGTGGATTTGGTGCTGGGATCGACGGATCGGCTTGGACCGGAGCCTGAGATGGTGCAGAGGCAGATCAAGGTCTCGGATTTTGGAGTCGTTGATGGTATTTACGCCGGATCGGCGATTTTTACGTCTCCTCCGCCGAGTTCTCTCCCTGTGCCGGGTTTTTTGGGGAAGCACGGGGCTGCTACGAGTGATCTGCGTCGGATTCTGAGGCTTGATTTGATGTGATCGATGATGATGATGGTATGGACGGTGACGGTTGTTCATTTCTGATGATAGATGCAATGGGAGATGAGCTCTTCCATAGAAGCTGGTGTTTGGTCGCTACGGTTTCAAGGTCATCCTTTATTTTTTCAAGAGGAATTGGCTTGAGCTGGAGCGATGATGGATGTAGTCTTCAATGGCTTTAGGTTTGAGCAGTGGAGGTTAAGTTCACTTCATTTGCTCGCAGGGTTTTAGTTACTTCTATTCAAAATAGATAAGATTAGAGTAGTGGGGCTTCATCTTCATGTATATTGTTGTCTGATAATCTTGAGGCAGTTCATGATTATCAGTTTGAATATGGGGGGTGAGTTTATGTAGGTCATATGGGTTTCTTTGAATTTGTATGGGTTTTACATCTCTGTTATTAAGTATTGAAGCTAGTATAATGGCTTGAGGCATTACTGTTTGGTTTAGTATTTGTAGCACCCAAATTGGTGGAATAATAGTTCTTAAGAGTTGTTGTTGTGGATATAGCCAGTGATGTCTCCATGCTTTGCTTAACTGATTGGTGATGTTTAGTTCTGCAATACAGGAATGAGCTTTATATGTGATTTTGCAGCAATGATATGGTTAGTGGTTAATTTGTATATTGTGATATTGGATTGTCACTTGTCAGCTGTTTTCAGTTTTGAATGATCCTCTTTGCATTGGGTTGCTTGGCTTGGGACCTTCATTGAAAATGGGCTATTTCATGGTCAATTTGGACTTAAGCTTGATGGTTTAGAATTTCATTTCTTCAGTTGCAATCTGAGTTCTTATGTATGCTTCCTTGTCTATATGTTAATTATGGATTCTTGGCTGTTTATTTTGGTGCCATAACTCTCTATGAAGCTCTGTGGTTCAATTTTGATGTAGGGATGGCTTTCTTTTGCTTTCAAGTGAAGCAATTGTAAAGGCCACCTATATACTTCAGGAAGCTTACTTCTCATATGAAGCTGGGTATCATTGCATGAATGAAACATCAACAACTTTGAGAATAAGTCCAATAGTAAAAGGTAACTGAAGCACTGTTATCTAGACTGTTCAATGTTTGAGCCTCTGATGAGGAGAATGTTGGCCTGATTCCAAACTTGCCAAACTGGGTGTATCTTGTTAATCATTGATTCTCATACTTGTTCATGTTTCATATAGTTGTTTTCTCTGTACAGATGTAGGGTAATTTCACATTAAAATCTTTCTCTCATTGTGAAATAGAGTAGAGAGAAAATAGCCCTCTATTGAGGGGTGTAGTGTCTTCATAACTTGGGATTTGAATTTGACCTGTGCATAGTTGGGAGAAACTTTGATGCTCTGCTATGTAACATTGATGTTTTTGTGACAATGCTATTGATATGCTTCGCGGCAATGTGGCATAAGGCTTACTTCTTCCCTCCAAATAGATTAATTACGCAATAGTTGGTGCTTCATGGAATGGCTAGAAAATCTTGGGTGTGAGGTACAAAATTTGTGGGGGATCAGTGGTCATATCCATTTCTTTGAGTTTGCATTTGTTATACTTCTCCTTATAAATTAGTAAAATGCATGGACTTGGTAGTTTTAGTTGGCTCATTATTCTGGTGCTCAATATTGTTGGTACAAAAATTCATTTTCATAGTTTGGTGCATACAGACTCTTGTTGTCTACATGTTACACACACACACACATTACATTAATGAACTGTTCACCTCTGAGTGAGCAATATATTATGTGCATTGATTGAGTCCATTAATTGTACAGGATTCCATAGCTTTGTGGGGAACTTGTAGAATTCTTGTTTCTGTTTTTTTTTTCCCACTATAGATTAATAGATGAGAACACACTTTTTGCTTTCATTTGGAGCGTCCTCTTGGCAAGTTATTTGGAACCTTAATTGATTATGAGCTCTCCCAGCCTCCTGAGGCAAGGTGGATCATAGCTTTATGATTTGGAATACTTATTTTTCTTTTCATTCATAGCAATGTTAGTTAAAATTCTAATTGGGCCCTTGTTTTTATCTACACATTATAACCTCATCTTGATTGTGGATTTGAGGTCCAGTATAATTTATGGATTTCTAACTGTTAGTACGCAGAGATCGTGCATGGAAGTTTTGGTCCTTGGGAAGAGCTTAGTTTGCTTGGAATTGGATGCTATATGGGGAAGTTAGTTTCTGGTTGAAGCAGGGTATCAGCTTTTATAACATACCAACTTTGAGAATCAGTGCTTTCAGAAGGTGGTCGGTCCTGTGTTGTATTGATTGTTGAAGGCTTAACTCTACATTATTCACAGCCGAGGCCATTTCCTCTTTTGACAAAGCTCCTACAGCTTATGCTTCAGCTATAGTCATAATTTCGTAAAGGTACGGGTCATTTCAGCCTCTGCTCTCTTTCTGTCATATTTAAATTTGAATCTGCCCTTGAATTCGCTATCAGATTATGGTTTCTTCCTAAATCAGGTTAGGAAAACTGAATGTCAACTTCTTAATGGACCTACTCTCTCAGAGATGTGCTTACCACATTTTTGACCTTTCCATATGTTTCTGCTAGAGAATCAGACATTGAAATAATGTGAAGTTTGTCACATTTGATATACTAGTTGGGCTCTCCACTTAATTGCTTTAGCTTAAACTTTTGGATTAGAAGAAAGGTCAACATAGCATCAGAGCTGTTTTGTTGGGTGTGTTAAGGAATGTCACATTATTTCATTGCCAAGCTGCTGCTTCTCAAATTGCAGCTTAAATAGAGAATCTCTAGAACTGCATCTTCTGAGAGTTTTCAATTGCTGCTCCTTTTTTGTGAAGTGAAAATATATTAGAAAATGTTTCACAATGATTTTTCTTTAGACTAAAATGAGGCAATAAGCCAGATACACACTGATTATACTACCAGCACATGATATACATATTCTTCAAATTATATGTTCTGATCCTGCTCTTGCTCATCAGGAGGGTACCTGGGCACTATCCTCTTCCAAAACCAGTGCTTTCTCCACAGAAGAATCATCTCTTCAATGGGAACTCCCTTGGTTTCAGGCAGGAAGATGTAAACAAAAATGGTCATGACAGTAACCCAGCCTGCGAAGAAGAGGAATATTCCGAACTTCAAAGCACAAAGGAGAGAAAGGAACGCCTGCGCGATAATGAAAGTGAATAGAAGGTTGACAGCAACTGTGATGCTTTGTCCGGCAGACCTGGTTTCCAAAGGGAATATCTCGCTTGGCACTGTCCAACCTAGGGGACCCCATGACCACCCGAAAGCCAAGACGAAAAGGCAAATTACAGCCACCACCAATATTGAGAAGCTCTTGGATAGTTCCTGGTTGTGGCCAAATTTCAGTCCCAATAGTATTGCAACTGCCACCTGTTTTGCGCGCAAAGAAACTATCAGTTGGGGTTACAACTTACAAAGTAACTTAAGAGACATCAATTGTCCGTGATCATTACCTGACATATAACCATTTGTATTCCACCAGTGATGAGTAAGAATCTTCGACCAAATTTGTCTACTGTTGCGATGGAGATCAGTGTAGATGAAGCAAGAACAGCTCCAGTCAAAGCTGAGGAGTATAGAGCTGCATTTCCACCAAAACCCATACTCTGAAACAGGACTGGTGCGTAGAACAAGATTGAGTTTATGCCAGTGAGGATCTGAAACATTGGCATAAATATTGCCAGGACCAGCTGTGGCCTGTATCTTTTCTGCAGGATGTTTCGAAATGGATGCTTAATTGAGTTTGCAAATTCACTTGCATCCATCATGTCTTGGTACTCAGCATTGACGTTTTTGGTTCCTCTGATCTTTTCAAGGACTTGCCTTCCTTTCTCGTATGATCCTCGTTCGATTAAGCTGTTTGGTGTCTCTGGAAGAAGTACTCCTCCTATCGTCATCAGTAGAGCTGGAAACGCAGCCAGGCCTAGAGAGAGCCTCCATCCCCATGGTTCGAGTTTTTGTGTTCCATAATTGACCATGTTCGCTGTGAAGATCCCGAGGGTAGTTGCTAACTGAAACATCATGTTCAGGGCTCCGCGAAGATGGGTCGGAGCCATCTCAGACAAATACAATGGAACTGCCTTCAAAACAACAGTGAGGTACTCTGATATGTTAGTAAGCATATAAAGAATGACAAGAATCAACAAGTTTATGCATACCTGATTTCCAAATCCAATGCCAACACCAAGCATGATCCTGCCGAGAATGAGCATTTCCAGGTTAACAGATGCAGCATTCAGAGCCGCGCCAGCAAGAAAGCTCGTCCCACCACATATAATGCTCGCCCTGCGCCCATACTTGCGCGTAACAGGAGACGCCACGAGAGTTGCAACCAAACCAGCTAGGTACAAAGAAGAGGTAAATGCTGAAAGCCCTTGGTTGTTATACTTGCAGTAGTTGCTTTCATGCGCCGTCTGTTTCTTAGTGTACACAGTGTGGAAGAATTGTCTAAGAAATCCATCCATGGATGTAACCCCTCCTGTTGAACCATTGATTTGCATCAGTGAATGATTTTACAGCAAATCTTTATCTATTTATTTTTTTATCAGCAAGCGTAACAACACATAGTCTCGAAACTGAGACCTCAAAGGGACCAAGTGAAATCAAACAATCTTTATATCAGTTGGTTTTACAATACTACAATTGCATCACTAATCTCAGTTTCTTTCATGCCCTTTTTCAGGAACAAAGCAAAGCAAAGCAAAATGAGTTTACGGAAGGGACCAAAAACAGCACAACAATTCAGATTCATCAAGAAAGCAAGGTAAATTGAACTCATACAGATACAGAACAATGTTCTTTTCTCTTCATTTCCTAGAAAATCAAACAGCAGAACAAGAAATTGAAGAACCTGAAATTCCAATGTCATAGCCAAAAATGGAGCCACCAACAGCAGCAACAATGCAGGCAATGATGACATAAGGAGTGACCTTCCCTTGGTAGAGCTCTGCTCTGTCCTTGGCCACACCGGCTGGACCAAAAGACCCTCCGGCCATCTTCTTCCTCCAAACTGATCACAATCAACTGGAGAGAAAAAATATCAGTATATGCTCTGAAGATTCAATTGATGATGGTGGTTGTGTTGACTACAAAGATACACAATCTCCCACGTTTCCCAATGGGTGAGCAAAAGCTAAGTCTCTTTCATGCCTTTATTTTTCTTTAAAACCATCTTGCCTGCATGTTTGGTTGCTCACACTATTCAAAATTGTTGATATTTTTCCCCATAAATAGTTCAAGGAGAAGTTACAAAATCAATAATTAATAGTTGAAAACTTTCTATGATTCATTGTTCATGTATTTGGTTTATTTGGAGGGTTGCATGTACCCAAAAAAAATATGGAAATTTTATCTAATAATTTTCAGGCGGATTCATATAACTGAAAATAAGGAAACTTTATATTCGATGCGGGTATACTTGTGAGTATTGTTGTTAAAACTTAAAAAGTTAAAAATGATATTACAAAGAAAATTGGTTTGTTAAACATTCTAATTAGTAAATTTAACTTGTAGGATGAGACTTTTAGGTGATTGAAATGGTATTATGGCAAAATGAGTGGTCAAACACACAATTGGTGTCACTTTCATATGAATGAAGAGACCACTTGGTGGAGATCACAATTATTGACCTTAAATTGGTTGAGTTGCTTTTTATTTTTTCTTTCTTTTTTATCCAAACCTTTAGTAACCTTCATTACATGTGTTTGTCTTAGGTTTGATTCTGTTTCTCTCTCCTGTTTTGTCTGAACCTGGATTTGGATGTTCTGTGGACTCTTCTAGTTCACACCTCTTTACATTCCAAATTCCAAATTCCTAATAGTGCCTAACCTAACAGTAAAAGATGGGTTGTTCAATACCATCTTTGTATTCAAAATTTGGCTATATTAAAATGTCAAAACACATGTACTTTTTTATGTT
>JAYMTF010005280.1:0-11807 GCA_036897485.1 Pelargonium nanum | reverse complement strand
GAACGGGGCGGGGACGGGGATTACAAAACCCGCCCCAAACCCGCCCTGTTGCCATCCTTACTTGCTATCAAAGCAAGAGTTTGATGTCTTAGCGAGAGACCACAATTTTCTATAGAGCAAATTGCATATAACTCATATTACCACTAAAAGCATATACCCACCCTATACTTTCAAGTTTGGCATATAACCCCCCTAAACTTGCCATTTAATGTTTTTTCCGTTAACTTGGACAGAAAAGTGGACAGATTTAATCACATGCTCTGCACATGATGTATATTTTTATGTAATGACAAAAACGCCCTTCTTCTATATTTGATAAAAAAAAATCCGGCGACCCTATGAATTTTCCGGTCGCCGGATACTGCATTTCATCACCGGAATTATGAACATGAATAAAATCAAACCAATTTTTTTTAAGCAAATCAAACACAAAATCAATACAAAATTAAACCAAATCAATGAACCCAAAACACCCAAATTTTACAGATTTTCAAAACACCCAAATGCAATCCCAGATTTCCAAAAAGACCCAAATCAATGAACCCACCATTTGCCACCGTCGATCGGAGTTGCTCGCCGTTCTTCTCCAGGTCCTCCAACGTCGGAGACGGAGGTTGAAGGTCGGACCGTTCGTGCTCCTCTGTCATCGGAGATGGTGCCGTGAGCGCAGATCTGGAACGATGCCGGCGTAGGGCATCATCGGCGAGATCTGGAACCCACCGTTTGCCACCGCCATCGCCTCTCTCGCACCCACCAACCAACGCCGGAGTTGCTCGCCGTCGATCTGGCCTCGATTCATGGCAGATCTAGAACGATCTGGAACCCACCATTTGCCACCGACATCGCCTCTCTCGCACCCACCATTCCATGTCGGTGATGCTCGCCGTCGATCTGGCCTCATCGTCGAGCACGCACAGATTGGAGCTTCATCGTCGAGCACGCCACAATCGGAGCAGAGGACGCCGTCGCCGTCGAGCACGCCACTATCGGAGCAGAGCTTAGGGGGTGAGAAAACTAGGGTTTTGGTGGCGGCGGCAGCGGTTGCGGTGGCAGCACAGCTGCCGTGCTCCATAACCGGCGTGCTCCTCCATCACCGGAGTTCTCCATCACCGAGGAAGGAGGTCGACGAGATCAGAGGCCAAATCAGATGAATTTTTTTTTTTAATTTAATTAACTTAAGGGCTTGTTTGGCTCACATCCAAAATCATCACTAGGGGTATTTTAATCTTTTAATATACTAAACTAATGGTGTCATAACAGAATAGTATTTTGGCAAGTTCAGGGGGTTATTTGCCAAAGATAAAAGTACAAGGATGTTATTCGCTTTTAGTGGTAACCTTATAGGAGTTATCTGCAATTTGCTCTTTTCTATATGTATACCCAAAAGACCGTTGCCATTCCAAAAATCAAGAGCAGTTGTATGAAAACTCTAACCGACTCTAAAAACGATAGATAGTCTAATAAATAATAAAGAGTAATTATTTATAATAAAAGATTTATATCACAAACTTTAATTACATATATAATTTGATATATAAATGTTGAGATGATTTTTTTTTTACTAGAATGTTGAGATGATTAATGTCAGTATAAAATTTTAATTTAAAATAAATGGTTAAATTTTTCCGCTCCTCAGGGCTGTTCAAGGATATAAGTTTCAGCCTCCCGACTTTTTTTTTTAATGTTTATACCATTGTACTGCAGGTAAAGAGTGGAGTCTATCCCCTAGACAGTAGAGAATAATTATAATCTCATTAAATGATATTTTTGCCCATGATTTCACTTAATTTTTTAAAAAATAAAAGTCATACAAATTTTCAATAATTTTAAGAAGTATTTTCAATTAACAAAATATTTCCTCTTGAAAACTTATTAAAAAAAATTCAAAATATTTTCAAATATCAACAATGGATAATGATTTTTACTTAAACAATTGCACAACTAATTTTCAACAAATTTTGGTTAAATTATCTGATTGAGTAGGTAGGTGCTAAGGAGTCTAAGATGGTAGAATCGATGACCCTCCAGATAATGTTTGAGATTGACATCCTACAAGTGTTTCAAACTATACAAGTTGAATGAGAGGTTTAAGTGTATTTGGTATGGTGATTTTCTCACATAAACAATTTTTTTAGGTGTTTTGTTAGATTTGTTTACTCTTTTACTCATAGCTATGCGAATAAAGAGGCTTATGTTTTAGCCAAGTCTTCTAATTCTATTTTATGCATTGTTGTTCAAGATTTGATTTCATCTTTATTATTCTATGATTTGAGTTAATAATATTAGTTATTTTCAACAAATAAAAATTGAACAAGTTTTTCCCTTAAAAAAATTGAACAAGTTTTCAAGCAAGGAAAAATTGAAAATAATTGATATTAAAAACTTAATTTATTCAACTGATATTTATTCAAATTCATGAGAAATTAAGTCAACTGATATTTATTCATATTCATGAGAAATTAAGTTTTTAATAATGGCTTTGTTTTGACTTAATTAAAAGCCAAAATATTTGAAAAATAGTAACCATTCCTTAGAGAAAAATACGAATTTAATGGTTGCTATTTACTTTGTTAAGCGGACTGGAGATGAATGAATCAAAAATCGGTACACAATGTATAATGAAACAGAGGGAATTAGTAGTTAAGCTAATAATTAAATTATCCCAAAAATAATTTCCAACACCATTCAATAAAATTGAGACGACTCACAATCATAAAGAATTGTGAGCCTATCCAATGGAACTCATGAATTATTTAATGCATTAATAATAAAGAATGAGTGGAATCAGAATTTCCTCGAGTTTGCATTAAAAGCCAAATGTCTTGACTCAAGAGGAAAATAACGTACCTTTTTTGGGTTGAAAATATCTGGGCATTGAAGGCATGCAATAATAAGTAGAAAGAAGAAGAAGCATGAATGTTCATAGTCACAGACTCACAGTGGATTTGGTGCTTGCATGTTTGAAGAAACACGTACAGAGCAAAGAATGGAAGGAGATCCGAATTTGGAGGCTCTGATCAGGAAAGAGGAAATAGAGAAGAATAATGAGGTGTGGAGCGAGTTGAAGAAGCTGTGGGTGGTGGCAGGCCCTGCCATTTTCACTAGATTTTCTACTTTTGGGCTTAGTGTTATCACTCAGGCTTTCATTGGCCACATCGGCTCCGCCCAATTGGCTGCTTATTCTCTCGTCTTCACCGTTCTCTTGCGTTTCGCTAATGGCATCTTGGTATGTACTAAGAACTCGATTTCAAGACTTTTTCATTATGAGAATGACTTTTGGGTCACCTGATCACAAACAATACACCTTTAACATATTGCATTGCATTCTGATTTGAGATGTCTTAATTATCACCAAGTGCATGTTATCAAAGAAGGAATTGAATGAAGTTAAAAAAAAAAAATTAAAAAGAAGAAGAAGAAAGAAACCAAGTAGTTAATTGTGCACATTGTTGTCTCTGATCAGTTCTGTATATCATCTGATTTGATATCTTATCCCCAATATTGATGTTTTTACTATAAAATATGCAGTTGGGCATGTCTAGTGCCATACAAACTCTTTGTGGACAAGCTTATGGTGCAAAGCAATATCACATGCTTGGAGTCTATCTTCAAAGATCATGGATTGTTCTGTTCTCATGTGCAATCGTTCTTCTTCCTTTATTCATATACACTGGACCAATTTTAAGAGCTTTAGGCCAAGAAGATCAAATTGCAGAACATGCCGCAACCATTTCTCTTTGGTTAATCCCTGTGATGCTCGCCTTGATTGCATCCTACTCGTGCCAAATGTTCCTACAAGCACAAAGCAAGAACGTCATTATTGCATATTTGGCTGCAATATCAGTTGCAATCCACTTCCTTCTTTCCTGGCTTTTGACTGTAAAATACAAGCTTGGCATTCAAGGTGCAATGATATCCACAATTCTAGCATATTGGCTTCCAAATATTGGCCAATTTGTGTTTGTTATGGGTGGAGGATGCCGGGACACATGGAAAGGTTTCTCGTTCTTAGCTTTTAAGGATCTCTGGCCCGTCATCAAGCTTTCAATATCGTCTGGGGTAATGCTCTGGTAAGATTTCCTTGCGAATGCCGAGTTCTCATATATAGAAGAGAAATGTGTTTATTTACTGAGTTAAACTTATTGCCTTTGACAGTCTTGAGGTTTGGTACTACACTGTGTTAGTTCTTTTAACAGGCAACATGAAAAATGCTGAGGTTTCCATTGATGCTCTTGCAATATGGTAATTGATCCTTTTCTCCTCCTGTTCCCGAATTATATCTATATTGGCTACATCGGTAACTGGTTCGTGCATGTTCTTGTTCGTTACAGTCTCAACATAAACGGGTGGGAAACGACGATTTCCCTTGGCTTCTTGGCTGCAGCAAGGTATCTTAATCATCTGAACATTAGTTAAATTTAAGAAATGACAATATAGTACTTTGTATAATTTTGTGCAATGCTTTCTTGTTATTTATTTTGTAGCGTTCGAGTGTCAAATGAACTCGGGAATGGAAGCTCGGAAGGCGCAAAGTTCGCAATTGTGATGTCAGTGCTTACCTCCTTTGGCATTGGATTGGTGTTTTTTCTGGTTTTCCTGTTCTACAGGGAAAGTCTAGGCTACATATTCACTGAAAACCCAGAGGTGGCCAAAGCAGTAGTGGATCTGTCCCCTTTGTTGGCTGTCTCAATCCTCCTCAACAGCATTCAACCAGTGCTCTCTGGTTTGTATCTTCCATTTCCTCTGTAAATTATGTTTATATGGTTTTAGAAGATTGAATTGTTGATGGCATGAATGCAGGAGTTGCTGTTGGAGCTGGGTGGCAAAGCATTGTGGCCTATGTGAATATAGCTTGCTATTACCTAATAGGAATTCCTGTTGGAATGGTTCTTGGCTATACTTTCAATATGCAAGTAAAAGTAAGAATCTACATAAATTCATTCAATACATGTTTGTGTTGTTTAGTTTGTTGATTTGTTTTGGCATATGCTTAATTTGTAGGGAGTTTGGTTCGGGATGTTGTTCGGGACATTTGTGCAAACAATTGTACTCGTCGTAATCACTTACAAAACCGACTGGGATAAACAGGTATGCTGTTGGTTTCGTTCTTACATTTTGGTATGGTGGATATGATTGTCGAATTTCACATAAACTTGCTTCGTATATACGTGCAGGTAGCGTCGTCGCGTAAGCGCCTCAACAAATGGTTTGTTGCAGAGTGTGAAGAACAAAACCTCACACAAAATGAAAATGCATAGACTTATAATTATATCCAGCTTCAGTTTTTTTCGTTAATCTTGGGAAGCATATGGTAAATCTTTGTTAATTTCAACCACATTTCTTATCCTAGGATTTGGGAATATTAACTACAACATGCTTGTGTGATTCAACAAATGTTATCTTGTACTCTACTTAGCAACCTTAGTCACAAAAACTTGGGATTGACTTCCAGTATTACAGAAATTTCAATGTTGTAAGTGGTTGGGAATTTGAGTTTCAGCTTTTGAATTTCTTATTAGTATTGTTACTTCTTTGCTGATAAAAAGACATGCGTACAACATATTAAATCTTAGTCATAGCCCCAAACAAGTAAGTGGTACTTATTACTAGCACAGTTTATATCAAATTAATTATACCAATTCATAGAAGAAGACATTGAAAAGACAGAACTGAGGAAATACACATAAATCAGCTCCACATGCTAAACACAGTACATATGAATGAATACGTTTTTCATTTATTTGTATAAATAACGTAAATGCAGGAAGGAAATAAGAATATGCATATACATGCATGTATATAATTGAAATGCTAATAAATCATGCATTTTAATTTGTTTCTTCTCTATCTAGTTACTCCACAATTAATGTGGCCTGAATACATTTTGACTTGACCATGTCCTTCCTATAGGTTGGGTCCCTCGATTAAGGCTATTCCAGTTATTTTGGAAAAAATTCATAATATTATTTCTGCAACGAACTTCGCGGAAACTATTTAAGTCGACTTTGACTAACGACTCAATGTTTTTGTTCACTTGTTTTGTTTTCGATTTTTTTCACTTATTAGAAGCATTGTGGCGTACATGAATGTAGCTTGCTATTACCTTATAGGAATTCCAGTTGGAATCGTTCTCGCCTGTTTTATCAGTATGCAAGTCAAAGTAAGCAATTCACATTCCTTATCTTGAGCTTCTTTCACATAACAGTACTGCACAGAATACAAAATGTTCTATCATAACATATATATGCAAATTCTAACTTGTTCTTTAATGTATATTCTGTAGGGAGTTTGGCTTGGGATGTTGTTTGGAACATTTCTTCAAACAGTAGTACATGTTATAATAACTTACAAAACCGACTGGGACAAACAGGTGAGGATCTTGGTTTAAGTTATAGATTTAGGACGGCTTGCTGGCCGGATAATTCAAATACTAACCACATTATGCATATGTGCAGGTAACAAATATCTCGCAAGCGCCTCAACAAATGGTTTGTTGCAGATTCCCAAGAACAGAACCTCACACAAAGTGCATGACAATTTTCCCTTGGAAAACATCAAGAGTGAATCTTAGCTAGTGATAGAAAATGTATCAGTTCTAGATTCCTCTGAAGTTTGAGCATTAGATAGAGATTTGTTTACTCCTCTGCTGATTCCTCTGAGGGTTTTAACAGCCATTTATCCAAACGTTCAGATGCTTTAATCACCTATAAGGAAAAGTAGTTGGAGTTTTCAGATTTCATAATTGACTGAAAATGTATGATTGGAAATAAGAAGTTACCAACCTGATCACCCCAATCTGTCTTCCATGTCATGTACAGAAGTGCAAGAGTCTGTGCAGCCACTCCACTTATCATTCCAATCCATAAACCCTATGAAAATCACTCAAAATATATAATGCTTGTGTATTTGGATATGGAGAATTGGTATAGTATAGGTAGGTTTGTTACCTTGACCTCCAAATGGACAGCATATCCAAGAAAAGCTCCTATAGGAACTCCAATGACATAATAGCAACCAATATTGACAAATGCAACTACACTTTGCCAACCAGCTCCTATAGCTACCCCTGTGAGTACAGGTTGAATACTGTTGAGGAACACTGAAAATGCAAGTGGGATGGAGAGGTTTGACACAGATTCAGCCACTTCCACACTGCTTGTGAACAAGTATGCTATCTGATAACCGAAGATCAAGCACATTACTGCAAAAAACACCCCCAAACATGTTGCGATACTTAACATGATTTTGATGGAAAACTTTGCTTCTTTCGTGTTTCCTCTCCCCAGTTCATTCGAAACTCTCACACTGCATATAATATCGAAAGATTCAAGGAAATTATATATTACAGATTATGCAACATTGTAGTAATTAAAACAATATATACGTACCTGGCTGCAACTAGGAACCCAAGACCTATGGTAAGTACCCATGTCGCGATGCTAAGGCTACAAGTCAAAGAACAGATTCTTATCATCTCAAAGAATAAGATGATGAAGTAGTAGTGAATGTAGAATCAGAAGAAAGCCTTGTACCATATGGTGAATGTTGATATAGCAACTGATGCATTTTTCATGTATCCGGCCAGCAAGACAAGAACTGAAGTGTACCACAACTCCAAGCTAGTGAGGGACAAACACAAACACCTTAATCACAATGTTGAATTCAAGAGATGGAGGATCTGTATATACCAACTACTATTCTAAGAAGAACATGGTTCCAAAACCAGATTCTCTTGTACAAAAGATGGCATAACATATAGCTATATATCAATCTATATACTAACACTTAATAAATGCTGAAATATATGGTCTAATGAAGCTGTTACCATAGCATAACACCAGAGGATACAGAGAGCTTTACGACAGGCAGTATATCAGAAAATGCAGCTAAGCTGAATCCATTCCAAGTATCAGGACACCAACCGCAAAAAATGTAGACAAACTCACAAAAAACCAACAACCAAAGAGAGATGTTCAATGCAGCCATGGCACCAGCAATCCCAAAGCTGAATTTGATGACAAAAAGCCAAGACAAGAGGAGGTGTAGGATGAAAGTGGCGACAGAGATCCAAATGATGACAATGTTCTTGATCTGGGATTGAAGGAACATTTGCATGGTGGCGCTAAAGGCGGTGCAGTAGAGGATAGGGATGAACAATTGAGCAATAGTACCAGCTGCAGCAGCAATGTCTTTTTGCTCACCCAGGAGTTGAAACAGGGGAGCTGCAAAGATGAAGACAGGAACCAAAATGGTGGTGGTGGTGAGGGTCACAATCCATGAGCGCTGCAAGTAGATGCCCATCATGTGATACTGCTTTGCACCAAATGCTTGACCACATAGTGTTTCAGTTGCACTTGACATGCCCAGCTAAACACACATACATATCAACTGTAAGTGAAGTTGTAATATGAAATCGACTATGATGTGTTTGAGAAATGATAGAGAGAAAGAGGGTTTACCGTAATACCACTAACGAATCGAACGAGAATGGTTTGAACCACAGCAAATGCAGCAAGCTGGAGCTCACCAATGTGACCAACAAATGCTTGTGTCACCACTATCACTCCAAACAATGACATTCTTGCTAATACCGCCGGAATTGCTATCCGCCATATCATCTTTGTCTCTCTCCATATCTTCCCCTTCAAACTTATCTTTCCCGATCCCGATCCAATCTCTATTTTCCTTTCCATCTGCAAAATCAAATACTAGCAAATTGTTGTTTCTATTTTACAGAAACAGAGGATACTCTGTTATATGCCATATATACTAAATCCTAATGTTAAGTTTCCCAAATTACATACAACAAAATCAACATATGCATTGAATGAATTTAGGATAAGTTAGTTGTCATACCTAGTACTGCAATTATATATGATTATGAACACCAAGGTCCAAAACTTTTGTGTTGAACACGTACGTTCCGTCCAGTTCTTGAATTGAATTCAAGAATATTATAGTGTTGAAGGTAGCAGATATATATATGACAGAGAAATAGAATGGGCAGATTCATGCAAGCAAGCTAGGTAGCTTGTTGTATCATGCATTGTGGAGCGGTTCTTTTTGCTAAATCGAAACATCATTTCACACAATATCTCCAAAAATCAGAGGATTTATCCTTTTTTCGTTAAGCTTTCTTTTTCATATTCTTGCATCTTAATACATTGATTTCAACTACAATCAACAACTTTAGACTTTATTTCACAAATTTTATAAGCAATGAGGGCCATGCATAGTAGCTTGTTGGACCATGCACTGTTGACAGGTAATTTTTTGGACACATTGATCGTTAACGAGTAAGAGACGTGCTCAGATTGGCCAATCGAACTAGAAAAAAACATACAGCACCAACTACATTCCAAACTTTTCCAATCACTTAAAACTTGAATCCATACAAAATGTGTGGCAAACCACCATTCTTCCCTTTGTTACTCCTCAACTACAAATGTTGAAAGGGACCAAATTCTAGGTCTAACATTACCTAACTGTCAATGCCAACTGTTTTACTTATCTTCCCGAATTTTTTTTTGTTTGTTTAAACTCAAACACGATGAAGTTTTTTACCGAATCAAATCATAATTAACAAGGATACAATCAACGAAGGTGGTTGATTACCGGTCCACACCTCCCGGCCTGACAAAGATAACGAGAACCTAGTTAAGGCATGAGCCACTCAATTCGCAGACTTTCAAGCGAAAACTAAAGAAACATTCTCCAAACTCCTAAGTCCTAACCGATACTCGTCCACAATCAAACCAAAGACGCTTATATCATCCCTTCGGTTTGTACCACCTGGACCAACCCCAACGAGTCCGACTCGACCATGATGTTTGACCACCTCTGCTCTGCTACCCAAGCTATGGCAGCCCAAGCCGTAAGGGCCTCAACCAAAATCGCCTCCCCACTCCTCGCCACCCCATCCTGCCTCCTCCCACCACCATTCCGGACTCGTTATTGGCCACCCAACCGGCACCCAAATCACCCGCCCCATTGAAATTCACAAAATCTAAAATTGTACCAACTAGGATAAAAGTTCAACAAACACTCAATAGAGCAAGTGATTGATTTCACTTGATCCCTCGAGGTTTCAGCTTCAAGCCTCGGTGTTTGTACGCCTGTTGATAAGAAAGAAAAGTTCAAATTAGTCTTTGTACTATTCAAAACGTATCATTTATTCCTTGAACTTCAAATCGTTCCATTTCAATGCAAAGTATGGAACGCTATTCCGTTTTAGTCAAAATTATGTCGAAAATCTTTCTGAATTAGTTCTTGCCAATGACTAGCAAATCCAATACAACTTACAGCAGCCCAACAGGCCAGCCTATTATCTCTCTTGGATGGATCTAGCAACATTACAGTCCAGAACAATCCACTGTTGGGCCAATCAATTCACAGTTGGGCATTTCAACTCAACATGCTCTAACTTGATGGCAGTGTTGGAAACCTTATTGACAGAATAATAGTAATTCTAGGTTTATTGTTGTACAGAGTTGACTGGTTGTGTATCATTATTGTAATATTTATTTTCTGTTTGAGTAACATGTATATAATTAAGGATGCCCATGTGCACAATAATATTCATTCTATTTTCACCATTTTTCAATACTGATCATGTTTCATCAAAAGATAAAGATCATATAGAGATCAAGAACTCCTAATTGATGCAAATTCATATTATAGCAATATTGTCTGTCAATGCATGTGGTAATTTATTAAATAATAATATCCCTAATGTTGGTCAAAAGTATTGAAAACCAAGCAAAATATATTGATCATACTAACATTATCATCCTGACAAGTTGATTAAAGTTATACAGGATGGATGAGAGACTTCTTGGAACAGAAGAGAGTCTGAGAAAAAGGATTTGCGACGAGCAGAAGAAGATATGGAAGGTTACATTTCCAGCAATGGTTGCGAGGGTCACTACTTTTGGTGTTTTTGTGGTCACACAGGCTTTTATTGGACACATTGGCCAAACAGAGCTGGCTGGTTATGCACTTGTCCAGATCATTTGTATAAGATTTGCAAATGGGATTATTGTAAGTTCTTTTCTAATCTATCTGTTTTGATGATTTCAGATTGATGTTGTTGATTTTATTTTAATTTTGTTTGCAGTTGGGGATGTCCAGTGCTACTGAAACTCTGTGTGGACAAGCATTTGGTGCAAAGAAGCATCACATGTTGGGGGTGTACTTGCAAAGATCATGGATCATTAATCTTACTATTGCAACACTCTTGGCTCCTGTCTTTGTCTTCTCAGGATTCTTGTTCAAACTAATCGGTCAGGAAGATTCCATAGCAGAAGCTGCTGGATACATCTCCCTATGGTTCATTCCCGTCAGCTATGCATTCGCGTTTAATTTTACCATCCAGAAGTTCTTACAAGCACAACTCAGAAACAGGATTGTAGGATGGATTTCCGCTGCAGCATTTGTGATTCACATATTGTTGTCATGGCTTTTTGTGATCCAACTCAACTGGGGGATTCCTGGTGCAATGAGTGCAATGCTTATATCATTTTGGTTACTGGTGACTGGACAATTTGTTTATATTTTTTGTGGTTGGTGCCCGGATACGTGGAAAGGATTTACCTTAGCCGCCTTCACTGACTTAGCTCCTGTAGTAAAGCTCTCAATAGCTTCAGGTGTGATGCTTTGGTAAGTCAATTTGTCCATCTCAGTTAAAATGGACATTCTAGTACATCATAACACTTCAACTAAATGTTAGTTGTTGTTATTTTGATCCTTTTGAATCTAATCTGTCAGTTTTATCCTTCCATATTCATAGATGGCTCATCTATTTTTTG
>JAYMTF010005279.1:0-11809 GCA_036897485.1 Pelargonium nanum | reverse complement strand
AGGGGGCGACGGGCTTGCAGGGACAGGCGGAGGGCAGGCGGGAGGGGCTGAGGGGCGGGGGGGAGAGGGGGGTGGGGGGGTGGGAGTTGAAGTCATGTCATTTGTTTTGTAATCTGGATGTTGTTTGAAATATAGCATTTCTAATTTTACATGCAAATTCTTTTTTAAAATAATCTGTGATGATGGTATGAAGTTCTGAGTTACAGTATTATATGCATGTTATTCTGTACTTTGAATATATAAGCACAAATTTCATTACTAGTTGAAAAGAATGCCAGCTTGCTGCTGCTGCTTTGTGTGTGGGTGGGTGGGGTAGGTGTGAGATTCATCACTGATATTTTATCTGGTTTCAGGAAGATCGAATATCTGATTCTGGTAGTGAAGCTGAGTATAGAGAGTCAACTCTTTCTACGCATGCCTGTTTTCTCATAAAAAGTATGTCACAGAGGGAGGAATGCATTCGGGATATTGCTGTGAATTTGATAACTCAGCTTAAAGATAAGTTTTCACAGGTATACTCATATTGGTTGCAATTTATCTCTATATACATATTCATGCTATCTGCTGCATTCTATAACTTACCATATGAGTAAAACAAATGATATTATGTTCTTGCAGATTTTGTGGAATCCTGCATGTTTAGATTCATTGCTATTCTCAGTTCATAATGATTCAGCTGCTACTGTTGTCCACGACCCTGCCACAATAGCAGGAATTCGTTCTTTGTACCAAAAGATTGTCCGGGAGTGGATTATCAAATCACTTTCATATGCTCCATGCACCAGCCAAGGTCTTCTTCAGGTTGTTAACTATACTCTTCACTGTTGGAACTTTATCTGAGTTGTTCCAATTGCCCATTTTTTTCGTGAATTTCTGAACTTAGTTGTATCTGCATTTATTCCTAGATGAATAATATATTTTTATATATTTGTGATTTACAATTTTGGGTCATTTATGAGATGCTGAAATGCTATGTTTGATTAATGTTAAATTGAAAGATTCTTTTAACGGGTTTTTTTTTCTTTTATTTGGTTTCAAAATGTTTTTTAATAGGAAAAGCTCTGTAAAGCAAATAACTGGCAGAGAGCACAGCATACCACAGATGTGGTTTCTTTGTTATCTGAGGTACATATTGGTACCGGTAAGAATGATTGTTGGACGGATATACAAACAGCAAACATTCCTGCAGTCATGGCTGCTGCTGCTGCGGCTTCAGGAGGAAACTTAAAATTGATGGAGTCCTTCAACTTGGAGGTGCTAAGTACTGGAGTAGTTAGTGCAACAGTTAAGTGTAATCATGCCGGAGAAATTGCAGGCATGAGAAGGTTGTATAATAGCATTGGTGGATTTCAATCTAGTCCTCAATCAACAGGTTTTGGGATTGGTATTGGTCTCCAAAAGTTGATTACTGGAGCATTTCAACAACCACAGACTGAGGATGATTCATTTAATGAGATGTTGATTTCCAAGTTTGTGGGTTTACTTCAACAATTTGTAAACATTGCGGAGAAAGGTGGAAATCTGGACAAGTCGCAGTTTCGGGAAACTTGTTCTCAAGCAACTGCATTAATCTTGTCTAATATGGTAAAATTACTTCTTATTTCGTGACTGCATGATATTGAGGTTAAAGAATTTAAATGGTTTCAAATTTCTTCTGATATATGTTTTTTTTTTGTTTTTTGTCTAGGGTTCCAAGTCAAAATCGAATGCTGAAGGTTTCTCGCAACTTTTACGTCTTCTTTGCTGGTGTCCAGCCTATATTTCTACACTTGATGCAATGGAAACAGGTGTTTTTGTTTGGACTTGGTTAGTTTCGGCTGAACCTCAACTGGGGTCTCTTGTCCTTGCTGAGCTTGTTGATGCATGGTTATGGACGATTGATACAAAACGAGGTCTTTTTGCATCTGACGTGCGGTATTCTGGTCCTGCTGCGAAATTGAGGCCTCACCTCAGTCCCGGGGAGCCAGAAGCACCGGCTGAAATTGACCCTGTTGAGCAAATAAGTGCTCATAAACTATGGCTTGGATTTTTCATCGATCGCTTTGAGGTCAGGATCTTTTTCATTTTCAACAATTCTCTCCTATCTTGATCTTCTGTCTTCATGTCCTATTTACTTTTGCCACTAGAAGGCATATAATTTAACCCTACAAATAAGTGTACTTTATAAAATAGGTGTTTGAAGAATCGACTCGTTCTGACTAATACCTTTAATTCAACCATCAATTATGCTGATATGGCAGTTTAAGTGTGCCATGGGACTTATGTGGCAACTGATGTGACACTATGGTCCATTTTCGTTCCCTCCAAGGAAAAAAAAAGGAATGATTTTCCTATTCCTAAATAACTTGGTGTGCGCCCTATACATTTGACAATTGTGCGTGCTAGTAGACGCAAAGAACATGAACAGCATCAATTGAGAAATTTGTTCTACTTTACAAAACTGTGTGCGGCTTCTCCATTTGTTTCTGTTTTATTTCTTGTCGCTCTTGCAGCTATTTACAAGTTCTTTTATGCATCTAGCCTTCTACTAAACATAGTGCGTGCACATCCTTGTTTCTTTTTATGTTTATATAGGTAGTTCGGCACAACAGTGTTGAGCAACTCTTGCTCCTTGCTCGGATGTTACAAGGGACTACAAAAATCCCTTGGAACTTTTCCCGCCATCCTGCTGCTGCTGGAACTTTTTTCACTTTCATGCTTCTTGGCCTCAAATTATGCTCATGCCAGTTCCAGGGAAACCTGCAGAACTTCAAAACAGGGCTTCAGATTCTAGAAGATCGGATTTATCGGTCAGTGCTCACGATTGACTCTTTAACCTCTCTCTTACACTTGAATGCTTTTGTTTTTGTATCTGTGTGCCCATAATTAATGAGTTCACATATAACAATCACTTTTGCCTTGTAATAAAGACTTGTCCCTGAGAACACTCGCAAAAAGAAAGTAAAAAAATTATTTTTCTCTTAGACGGATGTATAGCCTGAAATGCATGCTAGAAACTTCTAATACATTCTCAACTGCTATTTCTAAGGCCTAGCACAAAATTTAAATTGTTTGGAATTCTTGAATATTTGGTAAATTTTAAAAATGTAATTTTTTTTTCTTTCTTGTCTGCTTGTTTTGATGATACCTTGTTAAATGCTTACTTTTATTTATGTTTTTTGCACTCGAGAATTATAAGCTGTCTTTTGTGCATGTTACAGGGCATCTTTGGGGTGGTTTGCTTTTGAGCCTGAATGGTATGACATTAACAATGCAAATTTTGCCCAGTCCGAGGCTCAATCTCTATCTTTATTTATTCACTGTCTAACGAATGAGAGGGGGGATGCTCCTCATTTCGATTCAAAAGGATCAACCCATGGAAATGGAAGCTCTCTAGTTGACGTGGTAAGGTCATCATACTTAATGGTAAATGGAATCTGTAGCCATCCAAGGATGTGAAACTATATATTTCTATGAGCATGCATTCTCCTTTAGTTGTAAAATACTTGCAAATGTTTGATATGCTGTATGAATTAGGTAAAGCATTTGTACACTTTGTATGAAGTTAATTGAATATTTGCAGAACAATCAGTATCATCCTGTCTGGGGCCAAATGGACAACTATGCTATGGGAAGAGAAAAGCGGAAGCAGCTGCTTTTGATGCTGAGTCGGCATGAGGCTGATAGGCTTGACGTTTGGGCAAATCCCACAAAAATCAAGTAATTCTTTATTCTTTTTCTGTGAAATTGTAATTCTTTATAGTATTTCGTAGATGATTCATCATCCTTTTTTTTTTTGTGTTATGGAATTTATTTTATTTTCTGGTGACTCCCTGGGGATAATGATTGCTGATATTTTGTAACTGTTGATTTTCAGGGACAGTGGCTCATCTTCACGGCCTAAAATTAGCTCCGAGAAATGGAGTGAACATGCTAGGACTGCCTTCTCTGTGGATCCTCGAATTGCTTTCTCCTTGGCCTCTAGATTTCCAACAAACTCTCATTTGAAGGCTGAAATTACTCAGTTGGTTCAGGTTTGTTTGTCTTATTGCTTTTAGCAGTAGGTTGAAGACAACTATTTGAAGCTTTTCAACTATTTTGATTACGAAGGAGAAACCATGATTATTTGGAGAAGTAGAAAGATATTTCAATACGTAGAAAGATTTTTTTCAGCTCAATAAGAGGCATATGCTTGGGTAATGGCTATGAAAGTCATCTAAAATAAAGGTTGCTTGGTTTATGTCATGAAGGGTCTATTATGATAGGCTTTTAACCATCAAAATAGGTAATGCAAATGAGATACTGAAAAATGCAAGTAAAATGAACTGAAAAACCTTTTTAAACATCAGCATTTGTTATTGTATACTTGAAGTCTTTAACCCATTACTGTATGACTCACCATCTAAGACTATGTTTGGTACATTGGAATAGAATGGAATGCTCATTCCGCCATCTTCTTTCCTTAATTTGTGCTTGGTCAAACTGTGAATATCTAGAAAGTTCATTCCATTAAGAGAGCCCATTCCAGTTTTTTCCTTGAAAATCATTTTTCATCTCAACTTAGGAAATGGTGTAACTATAAATTTGCTAAAATATCCTTATTGCTAATTATATATTTTACATCAAAATTATAATTTTGTCATATATCACATGATATAAAAAAATTACTTAAATTGTCAAATTAATAGTTTGCAACAATGAAACGGTAAAACTGTTTCACGACAACGCTTTCAATTATTATAATATATTGTTGTAATTTTACTAAATTATTTGTACTATATAATTAATATTATTGTTAAATTTCAAGAACTTGAAATTCGATTTATAAATAACTGTATACTAGGAAAAATAAATAGACAACTTTTTAGATAAAGTTATAATTTTATATTTTTTAGAATTCATATGTAAGTCAAGTTTTAAATAGTTTAGACAATGCATATGTAACTATGAGATCTTTTCCCCAGTTTTTTCCCGTTAAAACATAGTAGGGAGGGCTTTTTCGCCCTTGTGGTCCTTCCGGGCTCGATTTAGATCAAACCGGACTGTTCACACCAAAAATAAACAAATATGATTTTTAAATTTTGTTCTATGCGTTTTTATATCTTCAAATAACATATGATAATTATGTTGAAAATTTTAAAGTAAAAATTGACTGAAGACATTCATTCTGGTGTACAAAAATTATTTTAGTAAAAACTAGAATGAGTTTCTGCCTTCAATAATAATTTATTCTGGCTCTGTACCTAACACAGTGCGTGGAATGACCTTTCCGGCTGGAAAGACATTCGGGCAGGAATGCTCATTCCATTTCATCTCATTGATGTGTACCAAACATAGAAGTATCAATTCCACTAACATCAAATTAGTAGTAAAATCTGTATTTTAAGATAACTTCTGTCATGTATAGCTTCATCTTAGAAGCAGTGTCTAATCCTGGTTTTCTATGTTTTAACTGCCCTTTTTCATTGGCCATGTAGATAATCCTTGTGTAAAAGAAAACTACAGAAATTGAGCAAGTTGTTGTCGAACTAGGAAAATTATGGTAGCAGATGTTGTAGGTTTATATATTTTAATATATTGGAATTAAATGAATATCCCATATAGATAGTTAGTTATCCTTCCTGCACCTGATCAATTCATTTTCAAAAACATTCTCCTGCCATGCATTTTATTTGCATTCACATCTTGATAGATATGTTTCCGTGGCTTACTTGTGTTGGATCTTGTTCTACTTCAGCATTGTTGTTTCATATATGCTTGTTTTATGGGGCTGTTTATTACTTTCTAGCTTTTATGGAGCTGAGAATACTGTGATTGCCATGATATATCCTTCTCTATGTGATAGTTACAATGTTACATATCTTCTCTGCAGTCACATATATTGGAGATCCGTAGCATTCCTGAAGCATTGCCTTACTTTGTTACCCCAAAGGCAGTTGAGGAAAACTCGCCACTTCTGCAGCAATTGCCGCACTGGGCTGCATGCTCAATTACACAAGCTCTCGGGTTTCTCACTCCAGCATACAAGGGGCATCCACGTGTCATGGCATATATTCTTAGGGTTTTAGAGTCATATCCTCCAGAAAAAGTAACCTTCTTCATGCCACAGCTAGTGCAGGCTTTGCGATATGATGACGAGGTGAGTTAAGAATGAATATGTTGACCTTTCATATGGTTTTCTTTTATGAATGTTGAAGGTGGTGCACCAAATTCTCTGGTAAGTTTGACGACGTAGTCATTTGTACGTTTGCGTTAGAATATATGTCATGGTTGGGCTCCCTTGAAATATCCCAAACTAATTGCAGCCTACACGGAGGTGTTCAAAGTTCTAATTCATCATAAACTTGACATAGTTCTATTTCATGTGTTGTTTAATTTATGTCTATCACAAGTGATTTACCTCATCTCAACAGTAATAAAAAGAGAATATGCGATGGAAATTGTTAGTGTCCCACATGCGTTTGGGGCTGCTATATGTATCAGTTGACCCTGTCATATAATAGCTTAAGCTGTTTGGTGGGAGAGTTAGTATGCTATTGCTTTGGTTTTGGTTGCTTCCTGTTTGTGTTGTCATTCTCATGCCTGTTTATTCTTGGCCCATGTGCAAAATCGCTTATGTTGTCTGGCCTGCACGTGATGGTTAGTGATATAAGTGTCTGGTGTCCCACATAGATAGTCTAGTGTTTGATATTGCTTCAAGTAGCTTAAGCTTTGGAGTTGAAACACATGCAACACAAATTTCTACTTTTTGTGTTGCGTGTTTTTTTAGTTCACCCACCTGACTGACCATAACCTAGAGGTGGCAATTTTGGGTTTTGGGTTGGGTTTGTTCGGGTCGGGTTGATAAAGCCTTAACCCAGATCCGGCCTGAAAGGGCCTTCGGGTCGCGGATTGGATTTCACCTTTTTGGTGTAAAATATGTTGGTTTGTCCGACCCGACCTGAAATTTCCACCAGATAAATCAGACCCCGGAATTTGGCCGGGTCTGGTCCAAATTGCCAACTCTACTGTAACCTACCCATTACACTTTTTATTTATTTATAATGTTGGTTCAAACACAACTTAGGAAGGGTTGACTGAATGTAGGTTAGGTGTTGCTCTTAAAGCTCAAGATGCTTGAGATGCAGAGCATCGAAGATGTGATTTTGTATATTGAATGTACCATTTCCTGATTCATCTAATACATCTTCATCATTCTGCAGAAGCTAGTTGAAGGATATCTGCTTAGAGCTGCACAAAGAAGTAACTTGTTTTCCCATATACTGATATGGCATCTACAGGTGTGGAAAATGATGTATATTTATATGGCTAAAATGGCTGTTTTACATTTTTTTTTATACTTGTTATTCTTTGGTAGTATATGTTGACATATTTTCCTATGATATATTGTTTTCACATTGATAAGTAGTGAGTGTAATTTCAGGGTGAGACTGAAGAATCTGAGAATGATGCTAGCTCTGAGAAGGTATAATAATTGGTCTTTTCTTTTTATCCCTTTGGTATTGTCAAGTTGTTATCATATTGGGTATGAAGGTCTTATATTGTTCTAATTGTCCTTGCCTCATATTGAAATTAGTACTTGTTATCATATTGGGTAGGAAGGTCTTATATTGTTCTAATTGTCCTCGCCTCATATTGAAATTAGTACTCTTTTTTTTGTGTGTGTGTTTGTGAATAATGAATTGGTACACCTATATGGCTATATTAATTGAAAATCGAATTTCATGTGCAAAGATTTCTAAATCCTATATGCAACACCAAAATATTCATCACAGATTAAGGAAGAAGGATTAACACTCACTGTTCTTAAGAAACATTGAACAATAGGGTATATGTCTTAGACACAGCATATCTTCTGATTGCATTGACTTAACTTGCATGACAATCTAGCTCTACAATAAGATAATTAACGCTTAAACTACAAAAACAAGGACATACAAATTTCAAATGAAAAGTTACAATATTATGTTGGAAAATTTCGGCGGGATGAGGTGCTTGAGAATGTGTAATTTTTTGGATGTGATACTTATCTGGGTAGAGTGGATGATTAATCTGAGAGATAAAAGATAACATAGATATCAAATGTTTTCTTTTGAATATGATAGAATTGGTTTTCTTAACAAGCTGGCTCTAGTAGTTAAAGTGCAACACATATTGTTTATTCCTCATATGTTTCTTTTTTGCATATTTTAGATATCATATATATATATATATATATATTTTTTTTTTAATATCACTTCTCATGTTATTATTTCTTAGATGACCGTCCCTCCAAACTGACCTTGCATCCAAACACACAAACAGTTTGATTACCTTTATATAAACCTGGACTACTGTGAACACTTTGTTAACGGTTTCCTAGCTTGTTTGTCATGAACCAACTTTTGCACTAGTGGTATATTTAACATTTAATTATGCAATCAACATAACACCTTATCTAAGTGTACTTGTAAGTTAATATGATTTTGTGACTGAAAATATCATAATTTTGTAGAAGGATAATACGTTGTGTTTTATGTATGCATTAACTTGTATAGTCTGTTGTTTCAATCTCATTAACACATGGATTTCTGTGTTTGTTTCAGAATGCTTCATTTCAAGCACTATTGCCTATTGTTAGACAGCGTATTATTGATAGTTATACTCCCAAGGCCCTTGACGTGTTTCAAAGAGAATTTAATTTCTTTGACAAAGTTACATCTATTTCTGGCGTACTCTATCCACTTCCCAAGGAAGAACGCAGAGCTGGTATCCGGAGGTATACTTCCAAACCGTGAAGGTTTTATTTTATATTTTATACTGCAATTTAAATTATCTGCTGCTACAGGGAGTTGGAGAAGATTGAAGTGGATGGAGAAGACCTTTATCTACCAACTGCTCCTACGAAGCTTGTTAGGGGAATTCAGGTTGATAGTGGGATACCCTTACAATCAGCAGCAAAAGTTCCCATCATGATCACGTTTAATGTGACTGACCGTGATGGTGATCACAATGAAATAAAACCCCAAGCTTGCATTTTTAAGGTAAACTTGTTTAAATGCTATTCTATATCAAAGCATCATCCTTGCGGCTTATGTCCAATGAAGCTTTCTCAAAACCATGCTAACTGGTTAGGGGCAATTACTTGCATGTTTTCATTAATGGTCATAATGTTTCGGTCCTTACAACTTTTGATATGTCATGTTGCCTTCTTCTTGTCCTCCTAGTGACACTTTGAAAGGCACATTTCCTTTCATTTATTTCCCTATATTGCCAGTTATATAAATTTTATGATTCGAGTTAGGATTTCATACATGGCTTGACTAAATAATTTTAAAATAGGTTGGAGATGATTGCCGACAAGATGTTCTTGCTCTTCAAGTCATATCACTTCTTAGAGATATATTTGAAGCCGTTGGAATCAAACTCTACTTGTTTCCTTATGGTGTTCTACCAACAGGTCCCGAGAGAGGTATAATTGAGGTGAGTTTGTGTTCCCTATCATTCATTTTTGTTGGAGTGTGCTTGTGTAAGTCAGTATCTGCCATCTTAAAGAAGCGACTTCAGAGGCTTTCGCTTTCACAACAGGTTCTAGTTAGTTTGGAATCAATGCACGAATGACTTCCAGAGCAATTTGTTGAACTTCATTTGAGTTGTTTTCTTTTGGAGTGAATTTATAAATTGACTTCAGAATCAAAGTTGTAAAAGATGTCTTATACTCTTATCTTTATGTTATAAAGAACTTCCCATTTGAGTTTTGCCTGAATTATGTTTGTTGGGGTCACTGTATTGCACTGTAGTTTTGGTGAACCAGTTCGGTTGTCAAGTATTTAGCCTTCTTGTTTAATAGAATAAGGACATGGATATACGACACTGTATTTGTCTGACTTTCTGCGACTTCCCCAGATTTGTAAGGCATGAACATGATGTTAATTTTGCTCTGCAATAAACTTGTGCATGATTATCTATACCCTTAGTTTGGACCCCCCCTGAAATATATTTCAACTCGCTAGTCTCCTATTCCATAATGTATTATCAACTAGCTTAAGAACTAGTCTCCTAGAAGTTGTTCACACTACGTTTTAGGCATGACCCCTTGGAATCTAGCTATGGCAATATGCATCTAGTTTCATTCATAAATTATGAAAAACTGGCAATACATTGCTGTTGCCAATTCTTAGTAATCATAGCTCAGTAGGACTGTACTATAATCTATGCTTCCTATTCTTAGCAGCTTTTGTATCTTGTAGGTTGTCCCTAATACACGGAGCAGAAGTCAAATG
The DNA here is from genome assembly GCA_036897485.1 of Pelargonium nanum. Lineage (NCBI taxonomy): Eukaryota > Viridiplantae > Streptophyta > Magnoliopsida > Geraniales > Geraniaceae > Pelargonium > Pelargonium nanum. Next base: position 1,568 of record JAYMTF010005279.1, on the reverse strand, counting down.
GGAGAAACTACTGATGGTGGCTTGTACGAGATTTTTCAACAGGACTATGGGCCAGTTGGTTCTCCTTCTTTTGAAGCTGCACGTGAGAACTTCATCGTTAGCAGTGCTGGGTATGCAGTTGCCAGCCTTTTACTTCAACCGAAGGACAGGCACAACGGGAATCTTCTTTTTGACAAGTATGACCTTTTCTATTGATTATAACTTCACTTTTACTAGATGAAAGTTCTTGTAATTATGTGCACAACGGTAAAGTTGTTGCCCTGTGACCTCAAGGCCACAGGTCTGAGTTAGGGAAACAAATTGCCTACATAAGCAACAAACGTAATGTTGAACCCATAATAGTGAGAACACCTTGCATTGGGCTATACTATTTTTTAAGCATTAATGGTCTGTCTCGTTAGAGACCCCTCTAAATAGTAAACACCCCTTCAAAATACAATTATGTTTAAAATTAGGAGAAACGATCTACACAGAAATATGATCAAGTCTTATATTTGATCTAAACGCAGTGAGGGAAGGCTTGTTCATATTGACTTTGGTTTCATACTGGAAACATCACCTGGTGGTAATATGCGGTTCGAGAGCGCCCATTTCAAGCTGAGCCATGAAATGACACAACTAATAGACCCATCAGGATCTATGAAGAGCGATTCGTGGTACCAGTTTGTTAGGTTAGTATTGTCCCTTTATTTGTTTCCCAATGCACTTTATTCCAATGTAACTACAAGCTTCTGTTTTCTAACATATATCTTGTCCAGCTTGTGTGTGAAGGGCTACCTTGCAGCCCGCCGGCATATGGATGGAATCATCAACACGGTGTTGTTAATGATCGACAGTGGCTTGCCTTGCTTCAGCAGGGGCGATCCCATTGGCAATCTCCGGAAAAGGTTTCATCCCGAGATGAGCGAGCGCGAGGCGGCCAATTTCATGATCCGCACTTGCACCGATGCCTACAACAAGTGGACCACTGCTGGCTATGACTTGATTCAGTATTTGCAGCAGGGCATAGAGAAGTAAACAGAAGGTTTTGCCTAGTTGATTGTACATTATTGTTTGTAATTTTATGATTGTTGACCTCCCTTCATAGATGTGATTTTAGTTGTGCCAGGCGTAAAAATATGTGTTACACAAGTTTGAGTTCATTGTAAGTTAATCAGAGGTGAGTTTTGTAAAGATACAGTTTGTAGCTTCTCCCAATTACTAATGGAATTCATATATACTTTCGTCCAGTGTATAAAAAAGGGTCACAATGTATACTTACAGGTTGTAAGTCAAGTTTAGAGCATTTGTTTGATTCACAGGTATAATCCTCATGACTAGTACTGTCTATCTGTTCGTGCATGCCGCGTTCGTATCGTGTTGAAGGTTGTTTGTGTGCTGCACAATTCAACACGACATGTTTATGAACACAACATGAACATGATACATTTAGCATTGTAAGAGCATCCACATTGTAAGTGCCACATCTGTAAGTTTTTGTCTGCCACGTCAGTAATGGACTCAAAATAAAAAATCACTCCATTGTTGGGACTCACTTTCAAATTCTTAAATGGGACCCACATTCATTA
>JAYMTF010005278.1:0-11813 GCA_036897485.1 Pelargonium nanum | reverse complement strand
GGCCCAATAGGCCAAGCGACACAATTGCACGATAGAACCAACATGTTTGGCACGTTATTATGATTAATTTACAATTATACAAAGTGTGCGTATCACAACACAACTACTGAATCGTGCATACGTGTTTTGGACCCCCAACATGAACACAACACGGTTACAAAATGAGTGAGTCCAAACATGCTAACTTTGTTACTGTTATAAATGTGTTTGTTAGTCCAATCAGCTCTAAGTACTAATACATAGAGTTCAAAAGAATTTCATGGCATCAATCCAAGAAATTGCTTGGTTAGTTTGTAGTACAAAGTAACAGCTAAGTAACAGTTCAAGGGGCAGCACTTAGAACTACTCAAGCCAATCACCTTTGAGCCTTTAAAAGTTGATTGAAGACTGACCGAAATAAGAACTTAAGGTCTAAAAGTTATTTACCAATTGGAAACAAATAAATATCACATATAGGGTACAGGAATAGAAGGGTTACCACAAAATTTGAAAGGCGAGAAACATCCCGCACCTGAGCTTCAGGTGCTTCGAATTGTATATGCTGACTCCCTAGCATGGGCGGCATTAATCCAAGACTATAGTTTGCAGCATTTTGAATAGCTGGGTTCTGAGAACCTTCTGAAGGCATCAGAATATCTTGCTTCACTTGATCATACTGCGTGAGCACACCGGATGCAACATTACCCTCTGAAGGCCCTTTCTCAAGCACATCAGGTGTAGGCTGCACATGGTCAGGATAATCCCCTTCATGTGCAATTGAGATTACATTTTGATTATTGCTGCATGGGAAACATGATAAGAATCAACAAATTATGCACAAATGAAACAAAATACAATTAAAATATAGAAGCATAAATTGATAGTGCAGGTCACTGAGTGACAGATTTTTGTGTATTCTTTAAACCTTAACACCCCTTTCCCAAGAAAAATGTAATAATGGAATGAAATATAGACATCCAATAAACCAAACCAATGTGCACAGATTAATCCCAAATGCAACTGGCGGTACTACTAAAACTCATTCCACAGTTGAATTGTCTACTCTATTTTGAACTCGTTATAATCTTATCATGTAAACAACCACAATTTTTATTTATTGTCAGAAAGCAACCCATTCATTATTGAACAAGGTATGGCGTAAAACTTCAAAACTTTAGACAACAAAAACCCTGTATGGTGCTCATTAACCATTTACAGGGCAATCCATCATCATTAGAATGGGAGCGATAGATAGAATGAAGATACTAAAGGCATGTCACAAATACAAGTATATATGCAACCACACAGATATACATACTATGAATAGTAACATTTACCAACCTAGGATTTTCTGTAGCAGTGTCATCGCTCCTTTGAGAAGACTCAACAGCAACCGTAGAATTCGTATCACCAGCAGGACCATTAGATTTTATGCTTGGTCCAAAACCAGGATCAAAGCTTCCAAAAGTCAAACCATTTCTCAGAGCTTCGGGAACTTGGAAATGATGAGGAAAAGTCACATGGTGACCCTCAGAGACATTTGAGTAAGGTACTGATTGAGAACTGGATTCGGCATTTACAGAAGCAAGCTCTGGTTCCACAACTGCTTCAAGAACATAAACCAAATGAATATATCAATAATCAAAACATTGATTTGCAATCAAGAAACAGAAAGAAAAGTAAAGGACTCTGCAAAGGGATGAGATGAACTTCCAGAGGAAAAATATGTAAAGTAGCATACCACTAAGAAGCTGAACAAAGATATTTCAGCTATATTTCAAAATAAATGAACTTCCCTATTTGTGAACTATAAATTTCAAAGATAACCGTCCCAAATCAAGTTTGCAGCAGATATAAATAAGGTCATTCAAGTCACAAGCACCTTCCCAATTTTAATTGAGCAGATCTAAGCCTATGTTGGCCCACCAATGGATGGGGGAGGGCGAATGGACACCCATCCTTTGGTCGCCTGGTAAACTTTTTAAGGAAGAGATAAATGACGTAGGATTTTACTTAATATCCTTGCTAAACTATAATACATGAATAGGGTGCTTAACAAGGTCAAAGTAGCCCTTAATTCATGTTCTCGCATCCTTCCACTTTGGGAGGATGCAATGTTGTGGACCCAAAACCAATGGGCAGGAACACAAGCCTGATAAGAGGCTTTATTTATAATTGAAGACAAATAAACACACAAAAGGTATACAATGTTAATCTAGGACATAACAAAGGAGTCATTTTAGATCATAATACTAATATATACTCCATAATTGTATTAATCAAATCATATGAATCCTACACTCAAAGAATAAAGCGTGCATAAATCTTATTGTTAGAAAAGCAGGGCTATATGCAATACCTGTAGAAGGGCCAATAATCTCCTGTGGAGACTGGCCATCATAAATGGAAGAAGACCTGACGGCAGAAGGTCCATCATGGATAGCCAAAGATGAGGATTGAGGTGGCTCAGACAAGTGGCCCTTTTCTACTGCCTTCAGTTTGCTTGGCATCTTTCTGTTTACACCCGAGGCAACATTTTCAATCTTAGATAAGTCTGAGTCAGCTACAATATGGGGTAAGTGATTGCCAACTTCATTATGATTTGGTTCGGCAACTTCCCGCTGGCTACCTACAGCACTTGGGTGTCTGGAACTGAGGTTCGGCACCAATACAGGATCTGAAGCAGAAGAGTAAACACCAGGTGCTGAAGGACTTCCAGAAGAAGGAAGCTGATCAGAACTTGTTGCAGACTTTGCCAGATCAACTCCAATTACAGAACCAAAGGTGGGGATGTTTTTGGAAGGAAGTTGTTCTGCAACAACAGAACACACAGGTGCTGCAGTATCCTTATTTGCATCAGTTGAACCATCTTTCAGAACATCAATAATGACACTTGCAGATGAGGGACCATGAGTAGGACTAGAACTCCCATTGGATAAATTTGTGGGACCATTGGGTATTGCATTTGCAGGCCTGTAAACAGGAAGAAGAAATATTAATATTAAACAAATTCGTTGCAAAGAAATGAGCTACCACCAGCAACGAACAATTCGTGCAAGCACACAATTATTGTTACATAATTACTTTGTCACATGAGGTGCTGCATCATTTTTTGTTTTCTCCAAAATTGATGAGGACGATGATGTAGGGCCTCTCTCAGTCCGGTAGCCAACTCCATTGGCCCTTCGAGGAGCTGAATTTCTCCCAGCACCAGCATCTGATAGAGGTATGTCAAGTAAATCAGTTATTTCATAATCATCGGGGAAAACATATGCTGCAATATGAGATACAATACACATGCCACACTAGCTATGAAGTAGATGAAAAAAAAATAGGATTCTCAGATTTAAATAACTAGCTTATCCCAACTGCGCTCAATAGATACCAACAACTTGCATAGTCACAAAATTAAAACAGCAATTTGATTTTCTTTTTCGTTCAAAAAGTTTGGAAAAGATAGCTAGGGTTAGCAACAAAAAAAAAGAAACACAACTCTAGCAGATAATTCAATATTTCCAACTATGAAACAGAACCTTAGTCCATACTGCATCAAAGTTGCATGATTTGTCATGAATATAGCTCCCTTCTTAACTCACATTAGCAATTCTGTGTCATATGAAACTAAAAAGTACCTCAATCTTCTAAGTCCCTCTTAATAACTATGACAGTCCCACTCACAGATCAATTATTAAATTCAAATATGCAAATATGTACGGAAGTTTTATAATCACAAAAAAAGAGGGGGGAGAAAGAAAGGTTCTATGAATAAAACAAAGAGATTTCTCTGACTGTGAATAAAAGACATTATTTGAGCATTTTGTATCGAATGTGAATAGTACCAGAAGAGATATAATGTGAAGAATAGTTCCCACGATTACCCCTAGCTCCTCGCCCCTGAGTGCTTGTTGACATTCTAGAATCTTCAGGCGCCCTGCTGTTTGAATTCTACAGTAGCGAAAGAAAAGAAAATTACATGTTGTCTAAATAAATTGAAGCAAAACATAATAATAATAATAATAATAATAATAATAATAATAAAAGGAAAAAACAATTATCTCAGCAGATACAGAAGGTCTATAATAATAAAATGAAAATAACTTAAGTGGCACAGTTAGAGGTGTCCAATTCTGCTCACAGGTGGATTTATGATATACAATAAGGGTTAATCCAAACATGATACGATTATCAAACAGGTTGTGTCATACAACACAAACACAGCCCCATTTTTATCAGCAAAAACTCGAATTTATATAATAAAGCTTTTCCAGGGAAGAAAAGCAAAATACAAACACCAATTGCAATGAAAGGAGTACAATGCAGCAGAGATGATAAACAAACGGAAGCAAACATGCACAGAAACAGCAGGTGCATATACTTGCACTTGTTTATGGGACAGTAACAAAAACTGACAAAAAGACAAACTAAGTTTATCATTGGTTCACAAAAGATGATATTAAAAGTATCTATGGACAAACCGTATTGCAAATGAATTGCAACCCTATCGATTGGGAGAACCCAGCATGTAAATACAAACACACACAAAATCTTAGTTACCAATTCGACGCGTGAAGAACTACATCAGTTAATGCTACAACTACTCCTACTGGCTTTTGCAAATTGTTGTATTATATTATTGGGTCATCATGTCTCCTAAACAGCAAATAGAGAAGTCCCGTCAAATTGGATATAGAGACGTCTTAGACAAACACTCAATTCAAATGAAACTGATCCATTTGTGCAAACACTATAGCAAAGTAACAAACAACTTTAAATTTTAATCTATATGTGTACATGGAATGCAGCAAAACCAAATAAGAAAATAGTCACCAAAGAAAAGCCAATCCTTGAATAGTCCAATGCTATTAGTCTATTATAAATTTTAATGCATGATTAAAGGGAGTCTTGGGTGTAGTAGACAAGTAAATGATGAGGCTTATTTGGCTCAAGGACAAGAAATAATACCTCCTTTCTCCGAGGTTTCCTCTGGACCACATGAAAGGTATCTGTCAAAACAATCATGAATACAACTTAAAAACTGCGACATGAACAAGCAGAAAATAATCACCCAGAGATTAATGCTTCATGGCCAATGATATATTAGACTCAAATTGGTGGCAAACTATATAGTCACAAAAACAATAACAAGATAACACAAGCAAACCATTTGCAAACACATACTAGCATAACCTATTTGCATTGAGTGACTTACGCACGTATTTTGTATTCTAAAAAGCACTCATCCTACCACACCTCGTAGGGCAACCCAGACACCCAGTGCACAAAGCTGGAGTCTAGAGAGGGTTATTTACATATGCAGACTTACCACCCATGCTTCGGAAGGGAGGCTGTTTCCAGACTCAAACCAATGATCTTAAGGTCACAAAGGAGCAACCTTACCATTGCGCAAGGCTCAACCTCTATTCTATCAAACCTCAGTGAAGGTTGAAATGCAAAAATCAGGAACCACAATTAAAAGCAGAACACAATAATAAGGACAGCACATATTTATCAATTTCAGAATAACTTAAAAATCAGACTGCAACTAGCTATTAATTTTCATATCATGTAAAACCAGTACAAGAACTTAAAGACTGTTAGAGCCAAGTTCCAAAAATCAAATGTAAACAGAAACTGCATTGAAAGAGACAATGAACCCTCTTTCAGACGCTGCATAAAATGCACACCCAGAAACCCTCAAATGCCCTGAAACAAACAGCTCTCTCGGCAACGAACCCATCAACAAAAAAGGCACCTTTTTCGATAAAAACCAAAACCCAGATCGTAAAACAGACTCTAGACAAAAAAACATAGATACGAGACGAAACACAAGACAGAAGCAAGCGCGCATGTGGAGGAAGAGATGTGGGTATACCTAAAAAGAGGAGTTTTTGGGTGGTCTCATTGGGATCCATAGAGCACTCTTTGAGCACAGTGTAGATGTCTTCATCGGTGTGTTGCTTGCCGGTGATCTCTCTGATATGGTGGATTGTTTGGCGCACATTGTTGGGGATCGAAACCCTAGACCCAGCGCCACCGCTGCTCATTCTGAGAGCTAGAGAGAGAAGAAGAAGAAGAAGGAGAAAGGAGAGAGAGAGTGAGGCTAATGAGAAAATTGAAAATATATAATTTTTAATAAAACCTAATTTATATGTAGAGAGAGAGGATGCAGTAAGGGTGTGTGTGATATATATGTGTGTGTATATATATATGGAGAGAGAAGATTAGAAAGAGAGAGAGAGAGGTGCATTGAAAATTAATAAGTCTTCCTCTGAAGCTACAGGGAAAAGAATAGGTAATTTTGGGGGATTTTGATTTTTCTTAGTGGAGAAGTATATATAAGACTAGAGGTGACAATATCAGGTTTCATGTTGAGTTTGTTCGATTTTAGGTTTATAAAGTTAATCTAAATTCGATCTGAAAAAGGACTCATAATCCATACGAGTCATGGGTCGGTTTTTACTTTTGGGCATGTATGTGCATGTTTATCCGATCTGATTAAGAAGTTGATCAGTTGAGATAAAGTCATATCGAGATTTCAGTTGTCCACGAATTCGAGTTAAAATTGTCGGCTCTACACATAACTAACACCTTTCGAGCCAGGTGATTAAAACTCATTTGGACACCGTTGTGTCTCGAGTTTGAGTTGTCGTGTTTAATTAATTGTTATATATATATGAAGTTTTTATGTTATGTATTAGAAAGAAGAAAAAAAAAAACATGCAAGGGATTGTTACATTGTAATTTTTTTTTGGTCTGGCAATCACTAGTTTGTAATTAGTGATAGATAGGTTATGGATAGAGTATGGGTATATATTATATATGTATTTCTTGTCAGATACTCAATGTACTACTTAAAAAAACAAAGTTCATGGAACAATTACATAAACGCACTGACTTTGATCTCCTAAAAATTGAGTCAATTGTGATTACAAATAATTACAATATTGTAATCTCATGGTGACTCAAACACGAGACGCAATAACGTCTACATAAAATTTATCCACTTGATACAAAGGGTGTTGGTGTGATATAATTCGATGAATAGCTAACGCGTGATTTTGATTAATCGAAAAAAACAAGTATAATAACCAGGGTGTAGCCGAGGTATTAACCATAATTTTATTATTTGATTTTAAAGATCATGAATTTAAGTTATTTATCTAATAGATGGTTTAAAAAAAATTAAAATTATCTGCTATTGTTTTACTTTTTTGTGTGTTACTTTATCATATTTAAGTTTATGGTCAAGTTTGTTATATTTTTAATTAATTTGACCGTACCGATCATTTTATATCATCTTTTTATGAAAATATTACAGGTAAAAATTATTTTAATTTTTTAGGATTGATTAGATCAAATTCGGCCGATTCACACCAAAAATTCTGAAGGGCTTATTAAGGTGAGAATCAAACCGGGCAAGAACCAATTCTTGACCAAATTGGTTGAATTATCGATTCAATTCTTACAATATTGGTCGAATATTAACTTATGAGTTAAATATTAATCAGATCCGTACAAGTATCGTATTTTACTAATCAAATAAAAATTATTCATTTTTTCTCAACCACGTACATGCACAAGTCATACTTTCGTGACAAACTAAATTCGTAAATACACTGATAGTCCGCATTATTTTACTACCTTTTTTTATAGAAAGAAACAATATAATAATGCATTAACTCACTTTGCGGTCATTATTCAATTGCTTTTTTTTTTCTATAGGTAATTTTTTGAATATGTGGGACATTTTGTGTTGTGTATTTATTATGCTTTGTTAGTATATATGGATGATGTTGACTAATTAGATAGCCAGTTCCGAAATTTAATGAGCGGTATGGAAATAAATTTACTATAACGAGTTTGCATGCTATTTTGATTGGATATGTAGGATAGCGTGTTTGAGTGACATAAAAACTCGTACTTATCAGTTTGAGTGTTTAAATATAAATAATACACCATGCTAACTTTTTTCTTTCTTTTTTTCAATCAAACAAAGCACAAAGTATGTTAAGAATATTTAAGGAACCATGCACTTCAAAGTGAGACTTTCATGAGTATATTTAACAAAATATATAGGTAAGAACTTCATAGCTTATTTGGAATCAAGAGTTGAATAATCATTGTTGTCCAAAGCACGGATTTTATGTGCATATAATTTACTTTAGGTTTCATGCAATTATTCCCAAAATTTAGGTTTGAACTGTCCAATTTATATTTATTTTTACATTATATAAGCTATTTTGTTATATTTGATCTTGATTGACTGTTTTGCAACATTTTTAGCATATGTTAAGGCATTTTGGAGTAACAAGAGTGTCAAATTAATGCAAGTCAACCAAAGTCAATATAAGTCAAATGGTCAAATGCACGGTTACACGTCAAGCAATGGAAAAAATAAAAATTGGTGCAGGTTGTGTAACTTGCGTTCCATAAAAAGGTTTAGAGCTAACGAAGCTTGACAACATTGTTTTGTTAAAATGAAATGATGTACACTTCTCCACTAGTACTAGAAAACACTATTTAAGATTGATCACCGTAGTTTTGAATTAGTCATGCACGAGAACCTAACCCAAAGATTGTGTGACAAAAAAATAAGTGGAGAATGAATAGACCTTTTCAATAACCAACTTCCGAGCATGGAAAATTTTGCTTGGTTGATTTAAAGGTACATTTGCAATAACTATAAATTTACCTTGTAAGGGTGAAAACAACCTTAACGGGTCAAGTGACGTAAGACACTTGCTTCTCTCAGGTTCGAGCCTCGGTTATTACACTTCACAAATCTGTGTCCCTCTTGATAGCTTTAAATCTCGAGTTACAACAGCTTAAACAACCATACAGATCACAAGTATGAGAAACATGAAACTAGGATTGAAGGAATTCAATTCCTATAAAGAAACTAATCAAATTACAATCAGACAACATTTCATCTGAACTATTTATTCAAGGGAATCGCTGTTAAAACAAAGGAACGAAAAGTCTGATAACATGATAATACAACTTCCGAACAATTAAACTGCAATTACTAGGTTTCAACGCATTACTCTTCTATGAACTAGAAATATTACATTTTAAAAAATAAAAGTCGAGAAACAGAATATTTGCCCTCATTTTGAGGTTCGAAATAGCATAGAATAGGTTACACAACATCAGTCATGAGATAAGAGGATTTATAGTTCCATTTTGCTATGAATGACAAGAAAAAACAGAAGCGCGGACGGTAATCACCTGTCGCTCACTGCTTGCTTCGCATAATCCCCGGTCATGGTCTGACTTTAAAGGTTATGCATGTCTCGGTTACTTGAATTAGAGGACAACATGGTGATAGACAGAAATGAAATCCACGCCCTATCTACACTTTCCACGTTAGTGATAAATTACAACTTGCAGCTCGACTTTCTCCACCAGCAGAGGTTAATTGCAACCTCAGTACCATGCACTGTCCATGATTGACGAATGCAACCAAATAGACAGTAGAGACTAACCGCAGCACGACGTCAATACCACTGACCTACGGTTCCACCTTGTGTGGCAGCAACTTTTCGGGCCAAGTATTGGGGAGGCTTTGGCTGCAACCCATTAGACCCCTCAACCCCTTCATCTTCTCCCCTCTCGTTTTTGCAGGTCGGGTTTCTTCTTGGGTACGAGCTCGATGTAGCATATTGGGATGCAACAGCTGTTGCCGCTGCTGCAGTTGTAGGATTCCTGACAGCTACCCTCCGTTGTTCAAGAACCTCTGCTGTGGCTGCCCCACAATTGTTGTAGCGCAAAACTGAACTAACTACTTTACCAGGCCTAGCAGCACCTCCTGAACCAAAAGTCAAGTTATCATGCATACCCAAAACCTACAACTCGAATGTAAAACGAAGTATACAATCAAATTTAATGTATTCAAGATGCATCAACAACTAGTTAGACAATGTATTCGTCAGTACAGCCGATACGTACATGCCCTCAAAAGCTGAATCTACAAGTCCATGAAATCCAATTCAATGTACTATGTACAGGCTCTACTTATTCAGGAATGGATCAACAAAGAGGCAGCAAATCGGTGAGTTTTAGTAAGCTATGTACCTTATATTTTCATTATGATTGGAAAATTACCCCCAACAAATTGTTAACATCTCTCATTTTAACAGATAATAGACTTCTCCCACAATAAGAGTCCAGATATTTTCAAATGTACCCTCCAAGTCGTACATTTTCCAGTCTAATATTTTACTTATTTCTATTTGCACCAGATTTTTTTAAAAAAAAGTTAATAGTTTTTCCCTCAATTCAATTTAGAAGTCCTATACTCTTCCAAATATAACAAAATATCTTACGGTTCTTACAATATATCAAAAACTTTTATAGCAAGATCTTATATCTTCCAAAAAAATCGCTCTGTGTAAGTCACATTTTTATAGCATAACATGTCTAACTTTTGGATCCATCTCATGACATATTTGCACAAGTAAAATAGAACCCTTTTTAATAAACTGGGATACCGGTGTTGCATTGATAGTAGTTCCTCTTTGCACATCCAAACAATTTAAAAGAAACGACAATGATACCTTGGATAGTGGGAGGAACTTGAAGAGGGAGCCTTGTCATAGGTATCCCATTACTCCTGTTGCCATGTGGCTTGTCAATTTCTTTAATGGAAAATTTAGAGAGATCGTCCATCACCTCTACTGGATTCTGCACTGAGCTATCTGGGTATAATACACATGCCCTGTGTGCATGTTTTTCATCAGTAGGCGGAAGATTGACGAGATGTAATCCAAATCAAGCATATATACAACAAAATACAGAGTAATTGCCAAGCTTAAAACAGTCACCAGAGGATACCTTGGTAATGATGCATGCTGCCTTTCGGGAGGAGGATTAGTTGTGCCATTTCCATATTGCTCCTCAAGGAAAGCGAATTGCTTTTTAAAATGATCAACAGCACTGCGTACAAAATCATAAAAGTTCAAGCATTGAGGAGAATTGAAAATAAAAAACATAAACTACAGGAAATCTGATCTAGTACACTCTATTTGTTCTTCAAGGAAGCACCTTGCAACTAAAATTGAGGTTCACGACTGCAATTCAAAAGATTTGGTGGATTTACAATTAGATTTGGAGTATAGCTCAAATTGTAAGGGGACGGACTCGTTCGACTTGATGAACTCAAATGAAACCAAAATAATAGGAGCTAACATCATATAACCCAATTGAGACATTGTAGGATAAGCTAAGCCTCTCATAATATCATTTTCAGAAAGAGCTAAAGTAGCTCCTAAAAAAGACTGATTATACCTATAAAAGATATTAGATTCAGTAGGTAAGGCATGGCCATGAAAAGAGGAAGAAGTCAAGCTACAAGAAAATATCAAGCAGCTACCATAGTAGCAGCATGGATAAGAGCTGAAATAGGAGTAGATCCTTCCATGGCATCAGGTAACCATATATGAATGGGTAATTGCACGGATTGAGCAAGTGCGCCCCAAATTATAAGTCGACACACAGCGCCTAAAAGTTACATGGATTAAAGCACATATTGTGGGATTCGATCTCAGTATACAGTACTGGAGCTTTATTGGTTAAAAGTGTGTTGGGTTAAGCAGTGTGCAGTGGGCAGCGGGCTTAGTTAGAATGCTACAGTATGCTCGTTCAATAAATTATGAGATTCAGAAAATTTTCAAGCGAATCAGAGTAGATATATGACGAACATGCACCCCATGCTTATAAGAGATCAAGATATTATTTTAAGACTTTTAGGCATAAATCTTCAATCTTCTTAATTAACTAAGAAATCATTGTGGTTTGCAAACATTGGAGAGCTGAAACACATTAGTACATTGAGA
>JAYMTF010005277.1:0-11816 GCA_036897485.1 Pelargonium nanum | reverse complement strand
GAGATCGACCCCTTGTTGTGTAGTTCATTTAATTTAAAAAAAAAAAAAAAATTTTATCATGCTTACATAGAGCTATCTAGTTTTGCTTAGAAAAATAGTTAAATTATAATGATTGCACAGTAAATGGCATTTAAATATCTCACGGTATTCTACCGAGAAGTTCCCAATAACTCGCGAGATTATGAGTGTGGAGCAGCACTTATTTACAATCATGCCACTCCTCCCTTAATTTACAGTTTCTTCTTCTACCTCCATTTCTCATCTGCTTCTCTCTCTCTCTCTCCTTCCAATGCCGTATCTATCAATTTTTTATATATATTTACAGAAACCCATATTAAGAATCAGTCCAATTTATTTTATTTTATTCAATTTATTCAAATATTTCCCAACAATTCAAGCAATAAAGCTCTCTTTTTTCTCTTCCACTCTCTCAGTTTCAGAGCTCTGCTTCAACTTCAGGTTCGTCTCTCGCTCCGACCACAACGACGACGTCGTATCGGCTTCTTCTCCGATCGTCGATGGGTATTTTTTTGTTGGGTTCGCTCTCAATTTGATTTAAATTTGGTTTTGTGCAGCGATTTTGATGGATTGAGAAGCGGAGATTATTAGGGTTTTTGAATTTTTTTTTCTCGATCGGCAATGCGAGTGAAGGAGATGCATCCGCTGTGCTGTATCACGCTGGAGAGCGCCGGAGTCGGCGACCAGTCGCCGGACGCGGCGGCGCTGATGAGGACGCGGAGCTTGCCGGCGGGTGGGTCGGTGGCGATGATCGGTGGATCTGAGGGTAATGCCGGGAGGCCGGCGCGATCGGACGCCACCGTCGCCGGAGTGCTCTACAAGTGGACCAATTACGGCAAGGGGTGGAGATCCAGGTGGTTTCTGTTGAGGAACGGCGTGCTCTCCTACGCCAAAGTCCGGCGGCCGGAGAATCTAAATCTTCTTTCTCCGACCGATGACGTCAGGCTGATCGGAGAAATCTCCACCTCCCGGCTCTCCCGGATCGACAGCGCCGGAGGCCGCCGGAAGCCGCAGAAAACGGTCGGCGTCGTCCATCTCAAGGTAATGCCGGTGGTGGTGGTCGTCGGAGAAATTTATCAATTATCGTGTGCGGTCGGTTTGGGAGCGAGAAAGTTACAATCGGTTTTGCTTTTTTTTTTGTTGACCGTTGACATTGCTACAGAGAACAAGAAAATTTCCACTATAAGCAACAAATTGATTCATATAATTCACTGAAGCTTTACCAAATCAGTCATTTTCTTTTTTTTTTTCTTCTATCTGGCTTTGATATCTGAGCGAGAAAGTGCTAAGAACCGGAGGTTTCTCACACTATTCGTCATGTTATTGTCTCTATCTCTTAAATTTCAGCTTCCAAGTTTCCATCTTTTTAACATTTCTCTGTATTTAAGCTTCTGGGTTTTTATTTTTTTCCCACAGTTTTAACTGGGTGTTTATGTTGAGTGGGTCACATCAACAGGTGGGATAGTGGGTTGTGATAGCCTGTGCCTTAGGTCTAGGTTTTATGCTGTGGTCACATCACATCATCATCATCATCACTTGCTATGAATCCGCAACAAAAAAAATTTTTTTTTTTTTTTTTTTTGTTTTTGCATTTCCAGAAGGTAGTGATGATGCTGGCTCTGCAAAATGTTTTGGGTTGGGTCGGGTCATGATGGGTTTGGGTTGGAAGTACATGAGGTGTAGTGGTTTGATTTGCAGAGCAATAAAAAAATAGAAAATGTGGGGACTTGGAGACTAGTAGGTGGGGTTTGAGTTTCAATGCTTTGATTTGAAGATTGGATTTTATGCTTGTGCTTTGCCAGATTCTGCCGGTTTTATACGGAGTAAAAATGTTATCTTTTCTGAGCATTTGCAGCCTATTCTGGCTTTACTTGCTCCCTCTAAACCCTTTTGCTAGATCTGCTAGCAAACTTCATTATCATCTTCTATATAACCAGATATAAGGTTCTGTGTTGTTGGTAGTGGCAATTTCTGCTATTGAACTTTTGACTTTTTAAAGTAAGCATTTTGATTACCCTTTTGCTTTGTTCATGATTTGATGGTCTGAGTTTTAACTTTAAGTAATGCCCATTAGTTGCTTGTTTTATGATTTTTTTGTGTGTGATTGGGTTGGGGGTTTCTTGGGTTTTCAGAAACTAATATATTTGTGGTGGCAATTTCTGATATTGAGCTTTTGGCTTTTTAAAGTAAGCATTTTGATTTGTTTATGGTCTGGGTTTTAACTTTTGAATCATGCCAATTATTTGCATGCTGTATGATTTTTGTATTTGTGGTTGGAATGTTCTCAACTTGATCTTATCTGTTAGGAAAATGACCATTGGTGCTATTGAACTTTTGGCTTTTTAAAGTAAGCATTTTGATTAGCCTTTTGCTTTGTTTATGGATTGAGTTTTAGCGTTTAAGTAATGTCCATTAGTTGCTTGTCTTGTGATTTTTGTGTGTGGTTGGAGTGTTCTGAACTTGACCTTATCTAAGGAAATGACAATTTCTTTACTATTGCAATTTGGCAATCATTCTCTGAATTTATAGTGTTGATGTTAAAATGTGTTGGGGCCCCGTGTTGTGTTTTTTGAAACCATTGTTTTGAATTCATGGCAGATCTCATCATTTCGGGAGAGCAAGTCTGATGACAGGAGGTTTTACATATTTACTGCTACAAAGACCCTTCATCTAAGAACAGATTCAAAGGTGGACCGGGCAGCTTGGATACAGGCGTTGGTCTCAACTCGGAGCCTATTCCCATTACGATCATTGAACGACAATCTTTCTATTGTGCCCCATGATATATCTGTATCAACCGAAAGGCTGAAAAAGCGGTTACTTGACGAGGGGATCAGCGAGAATCTTGTGAAGGATTGTGAACAGATTATGCTCTCTGAATTTTCTGATGTCCAAGGACAACTCAAGGTTCTTTGCGAAGAACGGTCCAGTTTGCTGGACACTTTAAGGCAGTTGGAGGTAAATTTTGCTTGACGATAATAAGTTTCCTGATTAATGTAATTGATAGCAACAGTTGCCATTTCCTTTACGGCTTGGAGTTGATAGCAATAGTATAAATTTAGTTGACAAATAGAAGTGATCATAGAAATTGACTTAGAAAACTAATTCCTCTCACATCAAGTGATCCTTATCCGCACAGTATCGTTTTATTAACATGATTGTTAATGCTTGGGTAAGTTTCACTCTCATGGTTGAGTTTCGGAAAT
This sequence comes from Pelargonium nanum, assembly GCA_036897485.1. NCBI lineage: Eukaryota > Viridiplantae > Streptophyta > Magnoliopsida > Geraniales > Geraniaceae > Pelargonium > Pelargonium nanum. The sequence continues at coordinate 8,592 of JAYMTF010005277.1, read as the reverse complement.
TTTTCTTAAGAGCTGAAGCTGATGTTAAAAAATGATAGGAATTGTCACATCTCATCAATATTCTTAGCAATCAGGTTATGGTCTATATAATATTTGGAGTTCTTGGTTAGATCAATTGCTTCAATAAAATGTCTCTAAATATGAGCTCTCAAGTCCCTAGACATAGGTCAAAGTTGCGTAAGATTTTATCTATATGTCAAGCGTACTTATATAATTTTTTTTTCCTATTAATTCTGCGTTAAGCTTTGTTTTCATTTGTGGATGCAGGCAGCTAATATTGAGGCTGAAGCCTCTGGCATTCATGATGGTGAATACCAATTGATGAAGCATGAATTTTCCAGTCTTGGACATGGAAAATATAACGGTAAAACATTTTTTTCTATTTTTTTTTATCTTGTTGTGATGCTGTTTGAGTTTGAAATTTTGTGTTGTAATTTGAAATATAAAGCGCCTTGTCTTCTAATCTTTGACATCTTATATTGGGTTTCAGAGTACAGCACAACTGAATCGTCAGATGATATTGAGAAACAAGAGCTAGAGGAAGTGTCAGATGAAGAAGAAATTTCCTTCTTTGACACAAAAGAGTATTTCATGGAACCCGCTCAGAGTGGCAGATCTATAACGGGTGTAGATCATGCGGAAAAGATGGATGCTACTAGCCGTTCAGGATCTTCACACATTGAGAGGCGGAGTAAGCTTCCGCATCCAGTTGAGAAAGAGAAGGGGGTCAGTCTTTGGTCTATGATCAAGGACAATGTGGGAAAGGATCTTACGAGAGTTTGTCTCCCGGTTTACTTTAATGAGCCAATATCGTCCCTTCAGAAATGTTGTGAGGATTTGGAGTACTCTTACCTTTTAGATAGAGCATACGAGTATGGAAAAGCGGTAAGATTGTCGTTCACTATTCTTGGTTTTTGCATATAGATGCTATATCTTTGGGAACCTTGGTCATAATTTCTATTGAAGTTAACGGCCATATATTGTGTTGCCATTTGCCAGGGAAACAGTCTCCTAAGAATTCTGAATGTTGCTGCTTTTGCGGTTTCTGGATATGCATCTTCTGAAGGTCGGCACTGCAAACCCTTCAATCCTTTGTTAGGGGAAACTTATGAAGCTGATTTTCCCGATAAAGGAATTCGTTTCTTTTCTGAAAAGGTCAGTATTATTAGATGTATCATATTATTAAACCCACCAGTTTTCAGAAACTTTATTTGATAAAACGTATCTCTCGGAACCATGTAAAAAAAGGGTGTGTGTTCCTTCTTGTTGTACAGGTCAGTCACCATCCGACTCTAATTGCCTGCCACTGTGAAGGTAAAGGGTGGAAATTTTGGGGCGATAGCAACCTGCGCACAAAATTTTGGGGGAGGTCAATTCAGCTTGATCCTGTTGGAGTGTTGACCCTAGAGTTTGATGACGGGGAAATTTTCCAGTGGAGCAAGGTGCGGATTAAACTTTCATTATGTATTTGCAAGTTGCTCATAGAGTTGGCAATTTGGGTTTTGGGTCGGTTTTTTTGGGTTCAAGTTGAAAAGGCCTAACCCTAACCCAATCCGCAAGAGCTGTGAGTCCACGTGGGTTTTACATTGAAAATGCACGGACTAGTGTGGGTTTGCCCGACCCAACCAAATGCGACCTGAACCCACAAAAATGTGGGTCGGATTTTGAGTGTCTGCAGGTTCGGGTTCAAATTGCCAGCTCTAATTGCTCAGATGCATTCGTTTTCTTGGTTTACTTTTGAGTTCTTTTGATAGATATTCTAAAGCGTGCACATGTTTTTTTTAGGTGACAACAACTATTTATAATCTTATCCTCGGTAAAGTGTACTGTGATCACCACGGAACAATGCACATACGTGGTAATCGCCAATATTCATGCAAACTCAAGTTTAAAGAGCAGTCTATTCTTGACCGAAACCCTCACCAGGTTAGTAATAACTGGTATATATTATCAAATCACAACCAGGTGATAGAACTGAATTTTCCCATCTTAAGTTATCATATCGTGCCTTGTTATCTACATAGGTCAATGGGTTTGTTGAAGATGTTGAGGGGAAGAAAGCTGCGACGTTGTTCGGGAAATGGAATGATAGTATGTATTATATTAATGGTGAGGGATGTGGCAAGGCCAAGGATGGTAACCCTTCATCCGACGCCTCCCTGTTGTGGAAAAGCACAAAGGCTCCTCCTAATCTTACTCGTTATAATTTGACATCGTTTGCAATTACACTAAATGAGCTAACGCCAGGACTAAAGGTAGAGACAATGCATTGATCAACCTTTTGAAATGCATTTTCATTTTGTTTTCATGCATCTCTAATTGGTGTTTATAATAGCTTTTTCTGATCCCGGGTATTTGATCACGGATTAAGGAGAAGCTTCCTCCGACAGATTGTAGATTAAGACCGGACCAGCGGCATCTGGAGAATGGGGAGTACGAGAAGGCTAATGGAGAGAAATTACGATTGGAAAGAAGGCAAAGAATGGTAATTTTCTCATTCCGCTCATGACATGCATGCAAACTTGCTTTCTTGTCTTGTTTGAAGCAATTCAGATAGCGGTCCTTACCCCCCATGTTCACTTGGCTAGTACATACATATTGTCAGTTCTTTGAATGCTTTATCTTTTGTTGATCCATCTTAATCATTGAATTTGATTACTGACAAAATCGGTAGTTAAAAGAGTGCATATGTGAGTAGAGCTGGCCATTTGTGCGAGGGTGCAGTGTTTGTGTCGTTTTGGAGGTTGACCATTTGCTATATAGGCCGACAAGAATATGACCCGTTTAGTAACTGTGGTCAAATATTTAACACAAACACGACTTGTTTATGAACATGTGACACGAACACAACATATTCATGAACATGTATTAACTAAATGGGTTGGATTGACACGGCACGACACGTTTTGCACGACAAGATCATCACGCTTGGTATGACATTCCCCAACATGATTAAATATAACAAATTTAACCTATTTTAATATAACCATGTTAACTAACATACACAAATCATATTAAACAATAAGACTAGTTGGGGTTAATTAACTATAGTGTGCTTGTTGGGCTTGTCGTGCTTGTCACAACACAAATAATTAATTGTGGTTTAGGTACTCACTATGAGTACTCCAACACTGTTACAAAATTAGTGAAACCAAACATATTTATTTCATTTCGTGTCACGAGTCGAGACACGAACAACCTGCTCTAAATGTGACATATACGTAATACAAAACTTTGTCCCGTTCTGTTCCTACTACCATGATGGTACAAGTTTATAAAATCACACAAAAAACAAGCTTACATAAACATATCCTCGTAAAGACCATGCTTATTGTTACATTATCACTGAGTCTTGACTCTACTTCTCTTCCACAGTCAAGGAAATTACAAGAAAATGGATGGAAACCTCGATGGTTCCAAAGAGAAGGCGAGGATGGACCATTCCGCTTTGTGGGCGGATATTGGGAAGCGAGAGAGCAGCAAAAATGGGATGGATGTCCAAACATATACGGCGAATTTGATGAAAGTATAGTGGAATCCAAAGGCTCATAAAATCTAATTCAGGTACAATCTCACTCAAACTCGCCACACATAATCCGCCTCTCAGACTACGATTTTGATGATTTCATTAACCGTACTTTTCCTCCGTTTTGTGCGTAGAAAGAAATTGTCAATTTGATCCTGAAGAACCCGAAGAGTAATGATACAAGTAGAGGATATGAAATCTCATAGCTTAGAGTGTTTCAAGTTGAAACAACTTTTGTAACATTGTAATGGTCTTTGTGATTCAAGAGAGGTAGATATATTAGGAGATTGTAACTTTTGTAATGTAGAGTCTCTCTCTCTCTCTCTCTTTCTCTATTATCACCATTGTTATAGTTGCTCCAAACATTGGCTTCATCATTTGTTATAATAATGATTTGTAATTCTCTTTATTAGGAATAAATAATAAAAAAGAAGAAAAAAAAAGGGTTTGTACTTCACTTAAAATCTTGTGCAAGGATGGAATAGTTTGACTTTAGACGGCGTCTTGTTTCTCTTCTTACGCAAGTCATCACTGGACCGACCTAATAATATAAGATTCGGGTGCCAAAAAGTAGCCTAATATGCACACTCGTGGGCCATCATTTGCCCGACGTGATAATATCATGCTCGGGTTGATAAAAAGTAGTCTAGTGAACATGCATATGCTTTTTGCCTGTCTCGTGGGTCATCATTAGCCCTATCAGTAATATCGGATTCATCACTAGGTCAACCTAATAAGTGATATCACTATACTCGGGCTGGAAACGCTGTTTATCTGACTCGCGGGTCATTATTAACCCGATTTAGAAAAACTGGACTTGACACTAACCCGACTTGATAATACTAAACTCGGGATAGTAAAATGTCGCTTTTATTGTCCGATCTGTTTAGCCCGAGTCCGAGCCCCTCGGGCCCAAGTTTAAAAGCACCTTCACTAACTAAGAAGACAAAAGGTCTGGTCTTTGCCTATCGCGAAAGTGCGAGCCTGCTCAAAAACCCCATGGTTTAAAACCTAAAAACAAATGGTCTGGTCTTCTTATAACATCTTGGGTTGTATAAGTTTGTGTATTATGGGCCTGAAATTTAAATTGGAAGCTAGATGGCCCATATAATTTGACTAATTTGGGCTGAACAAAACAATAATATATAACATGTATACTTAGCAATATGAGCCACGGGCCTGAAACGGGCCAGGCCCAAAAAACCACGTGTTCTAATGTTATAATTTTTTATGGGCTCTATCTTCTTTTGTTAAGGACGGAATGTGTTACGACAAACACAAAATAATCCGACTAAAAGTCCAGAACAAGTACGCGCTGTTAAGGCTTGTGGTCCAAATTGCCAAGTATGGGGCCGGTAGGTTGAGAATTTGAATATCAAGTATAAAGGTGGGAAGTAGTATGGTTTAGAGTTGGCCATTCGGGTTTTGTCAGGTTTGGATTGAAAAAATCTAATTCAAATTTGGCTTACGAGAAATGTGGGTTCCTGAGAACGGTGGGTTTTATACTGCAAGTGAAATTTATATAGACACGCGTGGGTTGATTGTGGGTTTACACGACCTGATCCACACTTTTCTCGTAACAAACATACCTAAACTTAAAAGTTAATTGAGTTTATTTAAGTGACCTGAAATTTCAGAAACGTTAGTCGAACACTAGGTTTTTGTGAGTTCAAGTCCAAATGACTTACACATATATAACTTGGTGAATGTATTTTCCATTTAAACATCTCTACAACAAATGGGAGCAAATGAGATGAGCTTAACCCTAATAAAAATCCAAGATCTATATATGATACACTTTACTAAAAATATCATAACCCTATTTTTTCTACTCATATGGAACATATTACTATTAGTGATATATGTGCCACATGGTGTGGGTCTTGAATTTGATTTGGAGAATGCTATTTTAATTGTCTCTTCAACTTGAGTCTCACATGGCTTGTTTTAATAGATATAGCCAAATGTGAAAGATTCTACCCACACCATTAACATATTATTATTCATCAATGTGTATATAATATGGTGAATTTCAAAAAAGAAGATGAGAAATTTACTTTATTTATGCATTTACCTAATAACCACTTTTTTTATATCAAAATAATGTATCTCATGTTCATATTAGGTCATCTATCATAAAATTATTGAAACAAGACTCAAGCTTTTTTTCAACTTTTTAACGAATAAAGAAGAAAAGGAAAAATTAGAAATAAATAATGTAAATATAGTACATTGATGAACTATAGAGAGAAAATTTACTTTATTTATGCAATAACTATTGATTCTTTACCTAATAACCACTTTTTTTTTTACTAACACGACTTGCCAAAATGATGTATCTCATGTTCGTATTAGGTCATCTATCATAAAGTTATTGAAACAAGACTTAAGCATTTTTTCAACTTTTTAACAAATAAAGAAGAAAAGGAAAAATTAGAAAAAAAAACTAATGTAAAGATAGTATATTGATGAACTACATAGAGAAAAATTACTTTATTTATGCAATAACTATTGATTTTTATAATTACAACATGCCAAAATAATGTATCTTTTGTTTGTATTATGTCATCTATCACAAAGTTATTGGGACAATGTTCAGTTTTTATGTCAACTTTCTAACTAATGAAGAAAAAAAAGGCAAATTACAAACAACCTATGTGTACATAGTATGATGAATTATTTGGAGAAAAAAATACTTTATTTATGTAATGACCATTATTTTTAAAATTATAACATACCAAAAAAATAGGGGTGGGATCGGGCGGTTAACCGCTTGATTTTGTCAATTTTAAAACCGAACCGATTTATTGTGAGGGTTGTTAAAACCAATCGAACCGAAACCGAATTTTTGAAAAACCGATAGGTTCGGTTAACCGTATAATCGGTTCGGCTTTCGGTTATAACCCAACCGAACCGTTCATGTTTTAATGCTTTTAATTTTAGTTCATAAATGTAAATTATAAAGCATGTGAAACATATGTAATTATGTCTAATTCATTTTAGTTTACCCCTCATACAAATTTCTAAAATACTTCAAATATAAAATAGATCAATATCAAGAGTATAAAGATTTGACCTATAATTAGAAGTCAAAAGTTCTTTAGCCTCTGTTTTTAAATCTAATCTCCAATAACTTATGAATCATATGAAAGTTTTTCAAACTATAAAACACATAAAATTAACAAAGCGTGTCATATAAACATACCATACAAAAGTATAAATATATCATATAAATATTCGGTTCGGTTTGGTTAACCGAAAAAATATATATGTAAAACCGAAAACCGAACCGACGTCAAAATACTCATATTGTAACCGACCTATAACCGAACCGTTACGTAAAAAAACCGAACCGATTCGTACGGTTCGGCTCGGCTCGGCTCGGTTTGTCGGTTTCGGTTATTTTTTGCCCACTCCTACAAAAAAAAATGTGTCTTTTGTTTGCATTTTGTCATCTATCTCAAAATTATTGGGATATCATTCAGATTTTTGTCGACTTTAGAACGAATAATAAAGAAAAATATAGCAAATTAAAGATAACCAATGTGTGTATAGTATGATGAATAATAATAGAGAGAAAATAGACCTTATTGGTGCATTAATTACATGTTTTTATAATTAAGACATGCCAAAACAATGTATCGTCTTTTTATATTACTGTCATTTATCTCAAAATTATTGAAACAAATATTAAAAGTTTTGTCAATTTTCTAACCAACAAAAAAGAATAAATTACAAATAATTAATGCATATATATATATATATATTTGAATAATAGTATAGAAAAAATTTACTCTATTTGTGACCCATCAAAAAATGTAACGCGTATTTCGTCAACTATTTGAAAAATATTGAGACAAAATTCAAATTTTTGTCAACTTTGTTCTTAATAAAGAAGAAAAAGTGAATACTTAACCCCTACTTGCTGGTTTGGTTGGCCTACCAAACTACAAAAAAAGTGTTTCATTAATTAGCTCACACTATTGGTTTTTGAAATAAGTTGATCAATTTCAAATATCATAAAGCACATGAATTGACATTGCCAACTTGTTGTTCATATTTTTGTGGTATCCTAAAGTCATCTTTACAATAGTGCTATGGGACATCAAAATTTTGTATTTTGGTGCACAACTAGGGAAAGATTTCAAAAAATTGCCCATAGAAAATGTTCTTTTGTCAAAACTTGTATTCTATACCATTACTTGCATCACCACACAACCCCAATCCAATCCAATCACAATCTCTCAATCCCAATCAAAATCCAAATTCTTGGGTATTGATTTTTTTGCCCACATTCTCAAAATTATTGGTGTTGTAGTAGCAAAATTATTGAGTGAGGTAGATAAGATTGAAGAGAGAAAGAGATAGGGATCAATGTGCACAATTAATTGCCAAATTAATTAAGAATTAGTGATTATTATTGGAGCACATATCTAGGAAGTGGGACCATCCCAATTACACTATACAAGGTTTCTATTTGCTTCCCATTTTGGGGGCAAGAAATAGAAAAATGACAAGATCCATTTATTAGTGAAGAAACCAACTCATAAAATCCTTGTTATGAGCAATGCATGCCCTTTGTACCATCTTTACACAAAGGTTTTCACATGCACACAAAATTAATTTGTTTTGGTCATTTAATAATGAACATGCACTGTACATTGCAAGGAACAACTCAAAGCACTTCATGTGATGTCCTTTTGTCTTGAAATGTCTATTAATTGATAGAATCTTTTTAATTATTTTAGAATAAGTTAATGTGATGTGCAAGTTGATAATTATCAATAATATTATGTGTCTTGATGTGGAGATATTTTGGAAGAGAGGGACAACAAGTACTTGGTTAGAATTCACATCTCTTTTCTCCTATTCCCATTCCTTTTGAACATCAAAAGGTTATTTGAGAAAAGCAAAAAACAACCATTAGGAAAACAATAACAAGAAAGTGGGGGGAAAGCACTTTAAAGTATTTTGAAAATGTGGGAAAGAATGAGTGTCATCTATTGTAATTTTAGTATTTATGAACTTATTTGTGTTTTTAATAATAATAATAATAATAATAATAA
>JAYMTF010005276.1:0-11817 GCA_036897485.1 Pelargonium nanum | reverse complement strand
CATTTGTACAAGGAAAAGTAGGATTGGAAATTGACAAATCGGATTGAATTGAGCCGGATTGAATTGAGCCGGTTTGGCTCAATTCACATATCGACCTTTTCTATTTTTTAACAATTCTATATAAACTTTTCTTAAACCAATAAAAAATAAAATAATCATTATTCTCATTTTCAAGTTTTAGTTAGTTCAAACAATTTTAACCATTTCATTCTAGTTGTGATAAAAAATATAACTTAAACACTACTTGAAAAGTTTTAAAAAGTAAAAATAAAAATCGGTTCAATTTAAAAGCTAAAACGACTTTAGACCAAGAGCTAACAAACCTCACTACCCTTTGTCTCTCTCCATCTCTATCTTCTTTATTTGTCTCTACATAGGTGTCGGGGATAATCAAGCTTGAATGCTGTAAAAAATATCATTATATTAATCAACATTATTTACTAATTAATGATAGCTGAATAATTAGTTGGTCGGTCACTTGGTTGTGCGGTGCGGGAGCTGCCTGCACTCCCAGCTACAAGGAACCAACCTAATTCATTTTTTTTAAATTATTAATGATGTCCCAAAATGCTACGGCGCAGAACAAAAATTAAGTTTTTCATGGTTCTATAAACAAAATTATGAGTTTTTCATTTTCTCGTAAGTCAACTAAGGTTAAATATGGTTACGAGCACATACGAGACGTTCTATACAAATCCAACCTGTTCTCACACTAAACATGTTTTTGTCCGTCCTACTGATCAGATCGAGACGGGTTTAGTTCGAGACTTTTTCTACACTACACAAACTTGATCAAATATTTTTTTTGTCTTTTTTGTACTAATCCTAATATCGATTAAATGCCTACCCCGTACCCTTTTCGAGGTGGGAGAATAGTATTCCATTGGGTTCGACACTGTCATTTTTAGAGTTCATCAAATGCGAATGAAAATTAACTTAGAAAAGTATAGTCTTTTGATCTCGTAATCTAAACCCAAAAGTTGTAGAAATATAAATGTTGTTTGTGGTCATGTTTGATCCAAAGCAAGCTGTTGACCAATAGCAACAATATTTTGCTAAAAAAGATGTTGCTCCTTAAAGATCCCAAAAAAATTAAGACAATGCTGCAAACATGGCTAGAATAATAGAAATCAAAATTTCCAAAAATATGAAATTCATATGAATGGAAATAGAAATTACTGCGGCCATTTCACAATTATAAATAAATCAGGACAAATATTTGCATATGGTGTGCGGTCCCACTTCTTCGTTGCACAAGATCACACCACATATCCCATGTGTCACACATTTCATATTTTATTGGTTAGTCTGTGAAGAATAGGAAAAAATACTCCCTCAATTTTTTTTTAATTTTTTATACCGATCTGCGAATCGAGATACCGATGCGTTAATTAGATTCTCGGAAACTCGTTAAATTTGTTTTCGTTGGAAGGACATTCAAGTCCTGACGAGCTCTTTACTTTGTTGGATTATGATTTGTTTAATTAATATACATTACGATTCCTTAACAAAAATATAAAAATATAGTTCATTTGTTATTATATATTTCCTCTGTTTCAAAATAAGTGTCATCATTTATATTTTGAAAAAAAGTTTGTTAGTATTGTATATTTTTCATTTCATCTTTATGTACATGTGCTATAACAAACTTTAGAAATACTAACTAATTTATTTATAAAGATATTATTTATAATTCATGCACACCTAATTTTCTAAAAACGGAATAAAACACTTATTTTAAGATAAAAATACAGATTAAACAAAACACTTATTTTGAGACGTACCGAAAGATTTTTATTAATAATTAACACTAAAACATATTTTTTAGAAATCATTTATAAAAATTATTTATTAAATTTGATACTTGCACTAAAGTGTAAAGTCGTCATTTACTCAGCAATGCAATACCATTTTTTACATAAAAAGGTGCTTGTAAATTGTAACAAACGAGATACTATTTTAAGAGAGTGAATTAATTAGAGAAACACTTTAGAGCAAAACATAGGAACCATGTTTGATACATAATTGAATGCTAAAAGACAGTATTATAGAAAGAAACAGATGAAAAGAGAAGAAGAAGAAACAGGAAACAGCTGAGGTTACGTAAAAAGGGTAAATAGAGAAACTAATGCTGAATTGGCCAAACGGGTAAAGCGGTTATGTGTGGCTTTCACTACCTCCAAACCTAATACAAATACACCTAATTAATCACTGCCTAATTCTCGCACGTGCCATCCTTCCCTTTTTTTTTTTTTTTTGTGTGTAGCTTTCCCCATTAATTATCATCCATCCCTATTGCCCTCTTCCTCATGCCTCTCTTCCTTTGCCTATCTTGTAGCTACTATGGTTGTCTTATTTAATGCCCTCCAAAAAACCAAAACAAAAACAAAACCAAAAAGTATTTTTCTTATTGACCAAATTAACCTCACTAGGTTTTGTGTTCAAAATACCCACCATGCAGGGTATTACAGTCATTTTCTCATGCCCAATGACTTGGTACTCACCTAATTGGCTAATTGTTTATGATTATTACCTTAACTCATGTTGGTGACTAAAATAACAATAATACTCTCCCTTCCTCAATTGCAAAAGTATGCACACCAACAACTAATCTCAATTAAAAATAGAGAGGTCAACTTGAATTTGAATATATAAAATTTAACCTGAACAAAAATCGATTCAATTTTGTTCGACTAATTTTTGAATCAGATCAAGGTAAATTTATTTTACAAAAATACAAATTAGGTCGGACAAATCCATACAAACAATGCATTTTACAATAATATTTTGTATTGAAATGCAGACGCACAGGTAGTGTGTTTTTTAATTCTTGCCTTTGATATAATTTTCAATCAGATATTTTGTATCCACATAAAAAAAATAAAAAATAAAAATCTAGGTAGCCTCTAAATGAAAATATGATATTTACATAAATGGAAAATTGATTGTTCCCACCTTATGGATTAGTATTGAAAACGCCAGTTTAATCACTAATAAAACACCAACTGGCGATTTGGCAACTGTACCCTGCACACGATACGACCAAAATACCCCTACATCTTGTCGACATTGTCAAAGACAATTCCGTCTTTTACATATTCACATTTTTAAATCATAATATCGTAAGGTTCTATTTTTTTCGTTGATATTAGTTATTATATATTTCAAATTAATAAAATAAAAAAGTGTTGGAGTGTAAAAAAGAGGTAAAGAAGAAGAAGAAGAAGAACAGCGACATCTTCTCTTCTCATCTTCTTCTTCACCATCTTCTCTTTCCTCCTCTCTTTGGGGTTGCGTTTGTTAGTTGAGATATGATATATTTGAGAGAAAGAGAGAGAGACTGAGCCTCCATTTGATATGATATTATAATATTATATAGTGCAGTGCTGATCTCCATGGTCGTCATCATCATTGATTCCAAGCAGAGACAGACAGGAGAAAATAAAAGAAGAGAAGTAGCTAGCTACCTATAGTGAGTACTCAGTAGTAGAATCGCTGCCTCCTGCAAAAGAAAACGAGAGAAAGAGAAAGATAGGGACGACAGGGAGAGACACACACAGAAAAAGAGAATTCAACTCCTCTGCGACCTCAAGCTACGAAACCAGAAGAGAAAACGATGTCTGAAGAGACCTTTATCTCCTCCTCCACTCTCCTCTAACAGGTATATTTATTTCTATCAACAATTCATTAGATCGATCATCTTAATTAAAAACAAAACAACCCTTTTTTTCCCTTTTCTTTATTCTTCTTTATGTTGATATTTATATAAATATATACACTCCTGTACATGTTCTTTGTGACTGATCCTGAATTGGGTACAGAAACAGGTGATTTATTGATTAAGGTGGCTAGGTAGCTACAAGGGAAGGACAGAGAGATGTTGAAGAAGAAAATTATAATCAGATTGATGATATTATGGGAATAGCGATTCTCTCATCTGCAGCTGCTGCTAATCATCTTCATCATCACTCCATACATCCAATCTCATCGTCATCATCACTATCTCCATCAGTACAGCACAGTAATATTAGTGAGAATTCTTCTATGTCCCAAGATTTCCACCACGGAATCTTCGGCTTCTCGAATGGGTTCGAGAGATCAACGGCTGCCGAGCAGCAGCAGCAGCACATAGCGCAGCAGATCCGGCGAGATAAGATGCGGGTGCAAGGCTACGAGCAGCCTCCGCCGCCGCTCGTAGGTTTAGAGGAAGACCAGGATCAGTCCGGGGTCTACGAGACGGCCGGGATGTTGTCGGAGATGTTCAATTTCCCTCATGGAGCCGCCACGTCAGCAGCGGCGGCGGCTGAATTGCTCGACCACCAGCACCACCATCCTATGGCCAATTACCAGCGGAGGCAGCAACAGTCGGCAACCACCGGGGAGTGGTACGGCAACAGACAAGGAGGGATGGTTGGGGTTTTGGGACAGTTGGGAGATTCAAAGATTAATCAGAACAGCCGTGACAGTATAGCTCAGGCTCAGGCTAATCATCATCACCATCAGATTTCGAGCATTAATGCGGACTCAGCTGCTGCAGCCATGCAGCTTTTTCTTATGAACCCACAACCAAGATCGCCTTCTCCTCCGCCTGCCGCAACCTCTTCTTCTACACTCCACATGCTGCTCCCAAACCCATCCACCAATACCCTCCAAGGCTACGCCGCCGCGGTTGCACCACCTGCAACCGCCTTCGACGGCGCTACTCATGTAATCAATCCTCCATCACAATTCACATGGGTTACCGGACACGACGGAGGCGGCGGCGGAAACAACAACAATCCTAGCCATCATCATGAAATCGGAGGAGGCGTAGTGGAAGGCCAAGGCCTCTCCTTGTCTCTCTCCTCTTCCCTCCAACACCTAGAGGCGGCGAAGGCTGAGGAATTCAGGATGGGAGATGGTGGCCTATTGTACTTCAATCAGGGAGGAGCTCCCGCCGGCGGCGGGTCCTCATCGTCGGCTCATCACTACCACCCATACAACAAAAACATGGGCCTGGGTCAGAACCAGGTCCACGTCGGGTTCGGGTCTTCCCTCGGAGTCGTCAACGTGCTGAGGAGCTCAAAGTACGTGAAGCCAGCTCAAGAATTGCTTGAAGAATTCTGCAGCGTCGGGAGAGGCCACTTGAAGAAGAACAAGCTTTCAAGAAACAACCCTAACACCAATCCAGCCGCAGCCAGCACCACCGCCAGCACTGTCGGCGGCGGCGGCGGCGGGTCTCAATCTTCAGTGTCAAAAGATCATTCCGTTCCTCAATTATCAGCTGCGGATAGGATTGAGCATCAGAGAAGGAAGGTCAAACTCCTGTCCATGCTTGATGAGGCATGTTCTCTATCTCTATCTCTTCCTCTTTCTCATTCTCAACTACACTGCACCTTCTCCATCTCCTCCTCCAACACTCAATCTACCAACCTACCTGCAGTTTAATTCCATTATTTAATTATCCGGGAAGGACAAACAGAAAATTCCGGCCATTTTCAACTCCTATTATTTTATCTTAGTATATAAAAAAGGCCGGCAGCTGGTGGAATAGGGTTTTCCACAAGATTAAGTTGGTATTAGAGTGTGATTTTCTTGATTCTTTTTTACAATATTATATATATTTTTCACTTGATTAGACTAAGATTAGCTTATTGGTGGAGTGTTAAGGTACACTACACCATGAATAATAAGATCATTACGTAAGAGAGTGAATGTACATGAATAATAAGATCGTCCATACCCATCATAGTAAACAAACATCTGCAGGAAAAGGCTTTCTTGAATTTTCAGGCCAATTAATGTATAAAGAAATATATGATGATTTTTTGGTTGACCTGTCCCTTGTTGGGAAGAGGGAGGAGGGTTGTTTTCTTTCTTTTTCTTTTGGTTTCTTTTCCTTTTGTTTGTGTATATTGGAGAGAAAAAGGATATGAAATGAAATGAAAGGAAACACAAAGTATATTCTTTCTTCCCATTAACAATCATTTCTTCAGTGTATAGAGTGTAGTGTAGTGTGTACCACTCTCACTTTCACTACTACCTCTCTCTTCGCTTTGTTTTTTTTTTCTTCTTTTCTTTAACAGGAACCAAAATTATTTTTCCATCATTCTGAAAATCCCAATCAAGAAATTTTTTCTTTCCCTTCCCATGTCTCACTTGATCCTCCTCTTTTTAAGCGATTGGAACGTTTGTTTTTCTTGTCTTTTGCATCAGTTGTGGCGTTTCTTTCATTAACTACTGCACCTCTTTGGTAGGTGAAGCAAACCAGTCAAGACCCAATCAACTCCAGCTGAAAAAACAATATCAATGAACACAAATGATTTAATTTAATTTCAGGACCATTCTTGTAAAAGCATGTTACTCATTAAATAACACGTATGCAGGTGGACAGGAGATACAACCATTACTGTGAGCAAATGCAAATGGTGGTGAACTCGTTCGACCTCGTCATGGGTTTTGGGGCGGCGGTGCCGTACACGGCGCTGGCGCAGAAGGCAATGTCGAGGCACTTCCGGTGCCTGAAAGACGCCATTGCGGCGCAGCTGAAGCAGAGCTGCGAGCTGCTGGGGGAGAAGGAGGGGAGCTCCGGCGTCACCAAAGGGGAGACGCCGCGGCTCAAGCTGCTGGAGCAGAGCCTCAGGCAGCAGCGGGCGTTTCACCAGATGGGTATGATGGAGCAAGAAGCTTGGAGGCCGCAGCGAGGCTTGCCGGAGCGATCTGTCAACATTCTCAGAGCTTGGCTTTTTGAACATTTTCTTCACCCGTACGTGCTCACTTCTCTATCTCTCTCTCTCTTTTTGGTGTCTTCATGCCAAAAACCCTTTTGCTTAATGGAATTATTATACTCACTATCTAATGCATCCATCATAATTAATGATCGTACTAATTAATTTCCACGTACAAGTGCACACAAAAAACTGCTTACAAACGTTGATATAAGACATTGCACCAGTCTTGTGTACGTTTAAAAAGAGTGTCATTGTTTCTGGACATAAGGATGAGTTTAAACCCACAAATAAAGGCGCACAAAAAATTGTTCACGAACATATTTCAATTGCACTAGTCTTGTGTGTGCTTATCTGTGTAATAGGTAGCAACTATATAGTCTTAAGTTTTTTTTTTTTATGAATAAACACGTTTGTTTCCTTGGATCATGAAATGTTAGTTAATGAGATCGATCAACTTTGTATGATGACACAGTTTTAATTAACTAGAATGACAGTAAAAAAGAGTCAAAGTTGCTGCAAGAGTGTCCTTTGGGTCTAGGAGAAAGCTGTGAAAAGAGGTTCATATGTATGCGGTTTGATGAGTATAGAGAGAGATGGATCATATGAAGATGTGTGCATATGATGGAGTAGTAAAGAGTAGAAGAAAGGTTAGTATAGTGTAAGAGAAGAGAGTACAAAGAAAAAGGAGTCAGTGTCTCTTTATACATAAGGTGACACTGATGAGGCTGATGTCATGTTTTCTGGTGTCTTTCTCAGGTATCCAAGCGATGCTGATAAGCATCTGTTGGCTCGACAAACTGGTTTATCGAGAAATCAGGTTTTCTTGCTTCTTCCATCTCTCTTTTTCAGTTATCATTTCAAAACTAGAACTTACTATCATCCTTGCATGGTTATGGTTTCTTCATCTTTTGTTTAACTTAATTCGAATCCATTCATAGATTCTTGAGTTTACCAAAGAAAAGTACATCTTCTCTCTCTCCTGAGTAATTGACAGACGAACCTCCCAACCACTCGATAGTAACCATGGATTTTAAAACTTCGGAAAATATATAAAAAAAATTGTTGTTTTTATATCTGCAGATTTCAGTATTTTTTACCAAAGTGAATACACTTTATCTACAATTCACAAACTGTTACACTGCAAAGTAGTATTGTCTTTCATGTATTTTCTTTTAAAAAGACCATCATGCTCTAAATTTGTTTTTCTCATGCAGTCGTAAATCAAATTCTGAATCACTGACAAATCATAAGAAGAATATGATTGTCATAGGGTTGGTTCTATTGTCATTTTCATCATCCATGTGTCCAAACATAACTTAAAGATTATAAAAGTAATACATTTGAACTAATAATTATGATACTATTGTGATCAAACATTGAAAATGATTAGACACGAAAACATTTTTTTTTGCACTTATTTAAATTAATGCAGGAATACATATGAAAAGTATGTGATACAAAGAGCTATCGGTGTATTATAATTCATGCATATATGAACCCTAATTAAACATAAGATATGATTATATTTATACCATCTTAGAAGCATTTTTATTAATGGAGTTTCCATTTTCAGTTTTACAATTTTGAGTTAGATAACAATAAATTTCTTCATAAAGACACAAAAGATTTCATTATTCACATTGATGTTTCAAATTTAATACTTGTCTCACATTCAATATTACAGTAATTCAAAAGTTTTACTACATATATAGTTTGTATATAAATTATAATCAATAAAAGCCTGCTATTTCTGCTCTGAATAGATAAATATAAGCCTTAGCAACCATATATAAATTCACATCAATACCTTATAATGAATGCATAGTTAAATTTTCTCACTTCAGGTTTTATCACTGCACCTCTTTCTGCATTTGAACATGTCAAAATGTTCCTTATTATATAATTTGACAAAAAACTGCATATGTTAAATGTTAGTAGCTAGAATTGAAGTAAAGGCAGGTCATGGCTATAACTCGACATAAACTGAGGGTCAAAACCTAAATGCAGATGTAACCTCGAGGTTTTTAATGTTATTTCAGGTCTCCAATTGGTTCATTAATGCAAGAGTACGGTTGTGGAAACCCATGGTTGAGGAGATGTATCAGCAAGAAGCCAAAGAAGAAGATGATGATGATGAACCAACAGCTCCTTCACAATCACAATTATCACAGCCACAAAACCAAAGCCAACAAGGCAGAGACCACCACAGAAACAACAACAGTGGCCTCCTCGCAGCACAAACTCCAACGCCTACTGATACAACAACAACACCAACAGGCAAAAGATCCGAACTCAATGCGCCCGACAGCGACCCCTCACTCGTCGCAATCAATAGACAGTGTTTCTCGGAAAACCAAGCGTTTAGCAACCACCACATGATCACCGCCGGCGACGCGGCGGCGCCACCCTCGTCTTTCGCTCCGGCGGTGGCTGATGACACGTGTCGGCGCATGGTTACTATCGCGCCAGCTGATCATTATGGGACCAGCTCCAGCTCTGCTGCCACTACTGCCACTACTACTGCGGACCTCGGGTCCTCTACTACGCCTCTCAGGTTCGGGACCACCGCGGCGGGTGACGTGTCGCTCACCTTAGGGCTACGCCACGCCGGGAACATGACGCCGTCGGAGAAGACGCCGTTCTCGGTCAGGGACTTCGGAGGGTGTTAAATAATTGATTTTACAGTACTAAGTACATTTTTAGCCGTTTAATATGTTCTACATGATATATAAATGTCGTAGGAGGAATTGATATTTGAACAACAAAAAGAAGAAAGAAAAATATTCAAACAGAAATTAGATATTCCGATTTCTTCAACTCTTTTTTTTTTTTTTTTTGTATAATGTTTTTTTTTTTCTTTCTAGTACATGATTTTATGAGATATTAGACTTTTGGTATGGGGTAATGTATGTGTAGCATTACATTGTAATTACATAGTATTTATTTCATTTATATGTGTACTCTTGTGTTGAATACTACTCTACTTACAATAATTTTACTATTGATAAGACTTTTATGCCCGTGATGTCACATTGTGTACGTATATGTGATTTTTTTAAGTATAACAAATCAATTAATTAAAACTTGTTTATAAATGTTATTCCACACAAAAATTATTCACATATAAATGAAATAAATACGGTTGTGGAAACCCATGTTGAACCATTGTTCACCTCTATATTCACTACAATTACACATTTTGGTTTTATACTTTTTGATTTTAAATTCTCCATCTATCTATCTAATATGGCATCAATCTCTATTTTATTTTCATCAAATAAGACAAATATCATATACAAACATATACCATGCATGGGACCTATTCTTGGAGACGCCTTGTGAGCTTATCAATAATCAACACAAAAAGTAAGTGTTCATATATCCTTGGCTTGGTTGTGTGATACACGAGTGAAATTATGTTAATACACGAGTGAAATTGTGAGACGATTGATCGGTCGTGGAAAAAATCCCAACACACTCCTCCATTAGATCTTACGCTAAAGCTCCATGAGATTAATAACCGTATGTGATGTGAAGCCACATGGTGCAAACTACATATATAAATTGACACCTACCTACGGAACTTAATTCATACATTGAGCATCAACTTGTCACCATCGTTAGGTGCAAGTGTAACACACTAACATGATCCTTCTTTCTTGTAGTTTTCACATATGATTCACATTGAATTAGAGCTTCAAAACTTATTAATTTATGTGATGCTTATTTATATATGTGATGTGATGTGTCGTTGAAAAATTTACTTGTTAATATAATATAATTTTTAGAATTTTAATATCAGGTATCATAAAGTAGCGGATAGTTTGTTCTTTGTGAAAGTGAGAATTTGTTTCTTTATTATAAAAAACTAGAGATTTGTTCTCCAAATCTTTAAAATCTCTAGACAATTAATACTGCTACTATCCATGAGATCATATGGTAATGGTTATGGGAAGAACTCATTATTTTAGGCTTAAATTTGATTATGAAGGCAGAGATAACGAAAATCTTGTTGGCAAAGTGGTCTATAAGCTCATTTTTAGAGAAACCAATTTTGTAGGGAATTTCTTAGTCCAAATTAATGCATTACTTCTTTGAACCTCAACTCTATATTTTTTTTTTAAAAAATTCTGTCATCTTCTTCTGCCAGTGAATCTGAAATAAGAAGTTTAGATTCAAGATTTTAATTTTAAATTCTTCAAAACCTAAGAGCACGAGTGATTTTAAATTACATATTATAAAAATATGATATTTTGAAGACATATTTTCTATCACAGCTCTCTCTCATTAATTACGTCATTAAATTCGACTTCTTGCTCAAGGTAATATAGACCCGCGCATAAATATATACTGTAACCCAAAATGTCTCCTCCAATTAAATATATTGTCAGGGTTTTATTGTTTATCTGTCTACCTATGAAATTAAAAACTTTTGTCATCTATCATTGATTTAAGGAACACATTAGATGTGATGCCCGACACTTTTTTCACCTTATTTAAATAGAAGTTCAACAGACAGTATACAATAACAAGAGTTCTCTATGTTATAGAGTAAAATTATAAATATATATATATATATATACTTAAAACTGGGATGAAATCATATCTAGTATGTGTCAACTACACTATGTTACTTTTTATTTTCATAATGGAAACAAAATTATTAAAACTGGTATAACAATTGAAAATTGATTTGATTTGGAGTTATTTTAGTCATCATTTATAACAAAGTAGAGACAAATTTGTTATTAAATTTTTCACAACTCCTGTGGGAGGTGCATGAAACACTAAGCTCATCTGACCAAAACTCGTGTTATAGAACTCAAACATTTAAGAGGGACCAGCTTCTCAAATAAGCAAACAACAATGAACATGTATGTAAACGTATGACCTATAGGAGGTATGTAGACATTTTAAAAGAGCTAGCTTTTAAGAGTTTGAGTCTCTTTAATTTTCATTAATACTAGATTTCGAAAAGAAAATGAAATATTATAGAGTATCAATACATAGTTGATCGATAACTTTATTAGAGTGGTAGGCATTCCTATTCATGACTAACCAATCTCGTACTCCATGAGGGTTACTAAGGATATAACGTTAGGTTCCT
>JAYMTF010005275.1:0-11817 GCA_036897485.1 Pelargonium nanum | reverse complement strand
CTCGTCGTCTCAGATCGGCCAGAGCAGAGCACCACCGCTCTCCGTCGTCGTCGAGGCTGGAGCGAGAGAGAGAGAGCCATCAGAGAGCACGAGAATCGAGAGAGACGAGAAATAGCCGGAGAAGAAAGACACGTGCCAAAATTCAATGGCATTTTTAATAAATTTTAAAAAATGAGGGTATAATGGTAATTGTATTGCAAAAATGTGTCACGTCAGCATAATTAACGAAAAACGTTAGTTGATTTAACGGTAGGGGCCTTTGCGGAACAAAATGAAAGAAAATGGACCGCGAAAGAACAAAACAAAGTTCAGGGACCATGGCGGAATAAACTGGATAGTTTAGGGACCTCTGCGGAGTTAATACCATTTATTAATGATAAAATCTATTTATGTTATGGAATGATATGTGAGCATATATATGTAAAACTACTGAGCGTAGCAGTTCATGTAACTTGTTTATTGACTCACAATCATCAAATAAATCATTTTATACTTTTTGAATAATGTCATGTGCACTCTGTAAAAACGTAATTTATGGGTGTTAATGTAGCATTTTTTCCACTCAAATGTTATGAATAAAAATTAGCGGGTGTTTCATCTAATTTCACTTGGTCAAATTTTGTAATAAAAACAATGTAATTATGTCGTGTATTCTTATTTGAGTCGGGGGTTTAGAAACAGATTGTTGCTCTAAATCCGGGTGATTGAACTTGTCCCTAGCACAGATCAACACACTGTTAAGCGAAAACTTCGGATGTATGTCCGGGGGACCGCCTCCAGCGTGAGAACTAAGATATCCACAAAAAGAATTTAGGTAAATTGAATGATTGAATGATTCGATGAACGTTCAAAGATTTAGAAGAAATCGCGAAGAACATGAAGAACGTCTGAAAGGTCTTCATGCTTTACAGATTCTATAGTCTTAGAGTGAAAAGTTTGTGAACCTTTTACCTTTCTTTGGAGGGCCTATTTATAGGCCTCCACTCACCTGACGACGTGACGGTGCGTGATTTTTTGAGAATTTTTTGGGCCCCACCATATGACTTTACCTATTTGCCCTTGGAGGTTTTGGTTGGGGAGACAAGCCTAATGTGTTCCCATTCTCTTAGATTTTTCCGGATGTGACCCTTCTACCCGGGGCCTGATAATCCGACGTCCATTACGGGCGGACCATCCAGATTTGTGTTTACTCGAGTTCTCTCTCTATTGTGTTTGAAAAGGTGAGCTTGAGGTCGTGCATGAGCGAGCTCAACATGCCTTGCACAAACTTACTCTGTATAATTTCAATAGCTTGGAAGCTTGGAAGCCCGGGAGCTTGGTGAGTATTGATATGCATGACACCATATACATGGATGGTG
Organism: Pelargonium nanum; assembly: GCA_036897485.1. Lineage (NCBI taxonomy): Eukaryota > Viridiplantae > Streptophyta > Magnoliopsida > Geraniales > Geraniaceae > Pelargonium > Pelargonium nanum. The sequence continues at coordinate 10,459 of JAYMTF010005275.1, read as the reverse complement.
TGAAGTACGTAGGATTGAAAAAGCACGAGCTAAGAAACATGAACTTGGATGCTCACGGGGTGATACAAATGTGCATAAGAATGGATGCGTGAGGGCATTTGTGCGGGAAACTCACAATCTGGATGTATGGATGAGCTTGCGGAGGAGTGTGCAAAGGTCAGCACATGGGATCCGGGAAAGGAGAGGAAAGCGTGCGAGCGTCGTCTGCGAATGAGAGTGCATAAGCGTAGAAAGAAGGATGCGTAAGTGTGGAGCATTTGTGGAGAGAAAAGAGTGGATGCTTGGCGCGGGTACCAGCGCACAAACATGGATATGCGAGTGAGGAGCGTGCGGGCGCTATGCGCGGAAGCCGTGCACATGAGCTATGCGCGGAGGCTATTATGCACAAATACGCACGATAGGGGGTGCGAGTGCGCAAGCTCGTTCGTGCGTGCATGGATGCACGAGTAGATGAACGGGCACACTCCAAGTGCGAACCTAAGTGTGCGAGGCTATGCGCAGGTTGCTTTGTGTTGGACACCGTGCGTGATGATGGCCACGTGCGGGAATAAGTAGTTTGGTGAGGTTGTTTAGGTGATCTGCGCGTAATTGAAGTGCGAGGATGAATCTCCTCGTGGATGCGAAACTTGCGTGGATAGACAGTCTTGCATGAGGGACCATGATGTGTGGGCAAGCCCATGCGAGAGATGAGATGCATAGTTGGCCTTCATGTAGATCGTTGCGTTGATGTATTAGTGGTGCTGCAAATGAAGGAGCTAACCATGTGAAGGCATCATGCCATTCCTTTGATCTGTGAGAGTGGATTGCAATGCCTTATTCTCATAGAAGCATGACTCGTGAGTTTTGCGCAAAGCATTGAATATGGTTTCCTCACAGATGGGACTCTCTTAGTTCTCTGTATGGGCGCCAGTTGACTTGAATCTCTGAGTCAGATCAAACTGATCATTGACCGGGGTTGACCGAAGACGTGACTTTGATTTTGACCTAGTCTTACTTACGTGGAATGCGAATGGTTTCTTCATGCCACATGTCATTCTTTTATTGGTTCCATTCTATTTTGAATTTTAAGATATCATTAGTTGCCCCACTCTAATCTATTTTGATTTATTAAAATTGTGATAGAGTAGAGTCTCAACTTCGGTAGTCCGCTCGATTGTTCAGCTTCCCTATCTCGATAAGTGCGAGTCTACTTGTACGATGTCAACAAAGAAAAGACCATGGTCACATTTACCAACGGCTAAATCAACATCAAGACTAGCTGACTTTCTCTTCAGAAAAAAATCGTTGTCGACCACTGTACTTGAGCTTTTAGAGAAGACGTAAAGGTACATCAAGATAGAGGAAAGGGAGACGTTGCGACAAAAAAGGAAAAAGGAATCAAGGAAAACAAGAACATACAGCTCAAATTGAATAACATGGGCGCCAAGATCAAAGGGGCCTTATGCGAGAAGAGACAATTGGGAAAACGTGCCAGATTAGACCAAACCTTAGAGCGATTCTCGCACTTCGCAAGCCTCACTACCACTAGGTCCAACATCTTAAAAGAAATCAAATTGGATGGAAAGTGGAACTGGCTGGAAAAAATAAGGAAAAGTTCATAAATGTGATAGTCCAAAAAACACTGTGCTTTTCACAGGCAGCCCAGAAAAAAAAGAGGGTTGCGCGGGTCTCAAGATTGAGATTGAGAGAAGAAATACAAAAAAGAGAAGAAGACACGCTATAAAAGCAAAAAATCTCAAACACGAAGATGACAAACAAAGATGGTGGGACAAACTACAAACCAAAAATCAAAAGACCAATGAACCGAATGAGCTAAAAGGTTGAGAGATAGAAGCCCAAAGCTAGTTCAAAACATTATTGAGCACTTGGGAATCATGACAACCATTCCATCATACTATTTGTAGTTAGTTTTATTATCTCTTTTTAAGAAAATGTAATGTTACTAGGGTACTGAGAAAAGCAACAATCTTATAATTGAACACATATGATCGCATTTTATTTTTCCGTTTCTATTAAGATGTCTAAGGAACGACAATCATAAAACTAGAAACAAGTAACTAATGCCACACAAGACTACAAGCACCGTCCGCAGGGCGCAAACAACTAGTGCTACACTCATCCAGGTCAAATGATCAACGACAACGTGACTCCAAGATTAAGAGCAAACGTGCAAACAACTAATGCTGCGCGCAATCAAAAACACCTAATGCAAGACGCAAACAACTAATGTCATGCCTGACCAAGTTAAATGGCTGATAACGACATGACTTCTCGATTAAGTATAATCGGTCGTGCGCAACCAACTAATGTTATGTGCGACTATGAACATCGACCGCAAGACACAAGCAACTAATGCCACACCCACTCAAGTCAAACAATCGGAAAAAACATAACTACTTTACCAAAGATAAACGCTCGCGTTCAAGCAACTAATGTTACACGCGATTACGAACACCGACCACAGGGCGCAAGCCAAATGGTTAACAACGACATCGTCATCGTCATCGACCGCAAAGCGCAAGCAATGCTACTCCCAATTATAATTCGAGAACTGACCAAACATATACAGCTTACGTTGCACGCAATGATACTAGAACATCTAACAACTAATGGAATGCTCAACTAAAGTAACTAGTGGTAAAAAAAGACAATAGTGCTAGAAAAAAAGAAGCATAAATGATTCTCCCCAGACGCAAACATCTTATTCATAAGAACAAATAACAAATACAATAGCCAAGAACATAAAAATAAAAGAAAAAAAACACAAGACATCAAGACCGAGCAAGTGTAGGTATTCTTAGCCGAGAACGACATCACAACAGGAGGGAGCGACAAACCATCAGGACCTAACTTGATAGGTTGAGTAGGAAGATCCTTAAGATTAGGGGATTCAGAATGACTGATGTATACCTTGCTCTGATCCTGAAAATACACCACCAACCGCTTGCAGTGGTCAAAACCCTAATCATAAGAGCATCGATACATACGATCGACCCAAGCCTCCCCAAAAGGGTACCTAATAAGCTTGTTGGCATAAAAAACCATACCAGTCTCCTACATGATAGCAAATTTGGGAACATGAGTAATTCGTCGAGTGGCCTGGTCAACCTTTTTCTTTAAATCGACCATTACATTCTCTTAGGCAGCCAAAGAATCTGACATCTCTTGACGCCGCTTCTCGAGATGTTCATTCTCCACCTTGCCCTGCTGTGTCTGGAGCGCTAGCTCTTTATTCTTTTCTTAAAGCGCTGCCGTACTCTTCTTTAGCATCTCTTTCGAATCGGTATGAGCATCCATTCTTTGCTCTTGTACGGAGAGACGACGGTCCATGTCATCTAACATAGCACCAGTATAAAGTAACATCTGACATGCATTGCAGATCATGGTCTTTAATTGAGAATTCGACAACACAAACTTATCTAAAAGAGAGTGTACCATCCAAAATAGTCAAAGGGGATAATCGGACTCCTGATCAAGTTCTCCCCGAGAAGAAGCTTGAATGCAAATCGCTGAACTTGATTGTGAGCAGGAATATGACCATTTGAACGGTTGTGCTCCTTGCATTTTATTCTTTAATATGAATATAATGTTGAATATATTTGGAGGAGTTCAATTTCGAACAATTTTGGCGAGTTCAGACCAGTTGACCATTTTTTTCGTCTGACTAGGCGAGCCATTTGTCGCTCTCTCATTGGCAAATTTATTTCGATTTTTTATGCCGAATCAGTTACCCTCCACTCCGAGTGATATCGGTTTATCGAGACCAGGATGGAGTAATGCATGTCGGGCTGATCAATTTTTCACGAAGTCTTTTTCCTTCCGGCGGTCGTCTCACACTTGGCATGGTGAGCTTCTTGGGAGGTGGAGAGTCTTCCTTTGTTGTGTTTCTTGTAAGTGGTCTTCTAAGGGGGTTCACGGAGGGACCTTGGGTCTTGTAATCTTCAATCTTCCAAGGGGGTTCGCGGAGGGCCCTTAGGTCTTCCATCTCCATGGAGAGGTTGAATTTTCTCTAAGTGCAGGACTAAGTCTAGGGCGGAGGCTTGCTTAGGAAAGCCTTGGTGAGGCTGTGACAAAGGTCTTGACGGAACTCGTCAAGGTGAGCTTTTGGGAAGCGAGTGACCTCGAAAATATCTTACACATCAAATAAAGGAGTGTCATATAAGCAAATGCAAAGACAAAACTTAGACAAATTGTACCTTTCACCAAAATTTTGGGTGATTTATGCAATGATGATAAAGTTTCAAGAATCTAATTTTTTTGCTTATGACATGAGAAGTTGAGAGAGAATTAATTCATATTGTAATTATGTTCTTATTTTATGAGTTATAGTGAACATTTCTTATAGTCATGTACTTTTTAGTCATTTCATAAAAATAATTTTGGATTAAAATGTTTTGTATTTTGATTAAGAAGTATTTATTTTTTTACTTTCGTTAGCAAACAATCAAAACTTTTAGAAGTTGTTTTGAAACCCCTTCTACCTTTCGATAAGTGTTATTAAACAAACACTACATAATTAATCTTCATGTTATGAGATCTAGTATTGGCATTAACAATTAAAGTTATTTTTTCGCACAATTTAAATTCCTGCTTTTTAAGCCCAAAATAATTATCAAGCCCAATTATATTTACAACTACTAGTTAGAAGCCCAAATAATTATCAGGCCCAATTACATGTACAACTAATAATTAGAAACCCAAAATAATTACCAAGCCCAAATACATTTACACATACTACTCAAAAGCCCAAAATAATTATGAAGCCCAAATACATTTACACCTACTACTTAGAAGCCCAAAATAATTATCAACCCCAATTACTCCAGAACTACTAGTGTCACGTTGTGTTGCCACATCGCCTCATTAATTTTTCAATTCCGTTATGTTGGAGATGTCCGTTAGTTTAATTAGATCTGATGCACAAAATTTCACCTTCATCCGACGAGTATCAGGCCAAATCCAACCGATCCTAAATCGACGGCCAAAGTCGTTTTGCCACGATCGACAATCTAAACAAACTCCAAACGTCCCCAAATTATGTGCACTGTAATTTTTACACCTATTCTACAAATTGGGTTGTTCATACAAATTTTAATCAAATCCTAAATCAATGTTGGTTTCTAGTTTCTACGACTCTACTTACTACTACTTAGAAACTTTTCTGCATAACTACTAGTGCCACATTGTGTAGCAACATTGCCTATTTATTTATTAATTTTTTCGTTCTGCTCCGTTATATATTTTAGTTAGTTCAATTAGATATAACGTGAAAATTTTCACATCCATCCGACAAGTATCGGGTCAAATTCAACCGATTCTAAATCGCCGGTCAACATCGTTTATGACACAGTCGACGATCCATACGAATTCGGATAGTCCCCAAATTTTGCGTACCATCAATTTCACACCTATTCTACAAATTGGTTTGTTCGTACAAATTCCAATTGAACCCAAAATCAAAGTTGGTCCCTCCAATCCTACTGACTACTACTTAGAAACTTATCCACAACTACTAGTGCCAAAATCGCCTCCTTATTTCTTTCTGTTTTGTTTCATTGGATATGTATGTTAGTTTAATAAGATCTAAAGTTCAACATTTCACCTCCACCCGACGAGTATTTGGCCAAATCCGACTAACTTCAATTCAACGGTCAACATTGTTTATGCCATGCTGAAAGGTTCAAACCAACCCGGATTATCCCCAAATTTTGCGCACCAAGAGTTTTACATATATTTTACATATCTAGTTGTTCGTACGAATTCTAATAAAATCCAAAACTAATGTTGCTCTCTCTAACCATACTACTATTTAGAAACTTTTCTCCACAACTACTAGTGCCACGTTGTGTAGCCACATCGCCTCTTTATTTTTTTTGGTTGTGTTTTGTTCCATTGGATATGTCTGTTAGTTCAATTAGATCTAACATGAAATTTTTACCTCCATCTGACGAATATCAGGTCCCCAAAATCATAAAATTAAGGAGTAGGGGTTGATTGGTATTTGCAATGGGGAATGGAAAATATGGGATGTGTGTTGGTGAGCTAAGTGAATGTTGAGTTCGCTTAAGGTGATATGAGCTTCATGAAAAATCCATTCCACACCTTAACCATAGCCTAACATTACAACCTACTTAAGACCTTTTGATCCCGATGGCCAAGGACCTCTAAATTAGTGGATAAGTGAGATCTAACCCAACCTATGGAGTGGAACATTTTTCATGTTTAATCCTTTTTGCATAAACTATTCTTGTAATCTAGGGAAGCCCGGAACCACAAGGAACACACGTACACGGTGAACCACCTCACTAAAATATTAATACTCTATGTAATGTGTTGTATGGTGTAGCATTTGTGGTGATACATTGATCTCATGCTTCGATAAGAGAATTGAAAGCTTTTGCAAACTTTCCAAGCTTGATTGAGTGCGCAATTTGTTGTATGGCTTGTTAGGATTGCATTTAGTGTAGAGTAGTTAGTAGCATAATTTAGGTCTTTTTGTTTTTAGTTTTTCTCTCACACGAGGACGTGCTTGAGCTTAAGTTTAAATTGGGTGTTTTGACAACTCGTATTCTACATGGGTTGTCCAACCCTAAATCATGCTACTTTTGAGCTACTTTCGCTACGTTTTTCTCAATATATGACATATTCTTGCGTGGTTTGCAATTTTTTTCATTACATGAGCTTGGTGTGCAGTTTGATGGATTTTGATGATTTTTAGGTGATTTTGAGTTGATATTGCGTATATGCTTATCCTTGACAGCTTGACGGTTGTTATAGTGTTTTATAGAGATTTCAGGTTATCGACACCATCATACAAGCCAAGGAGGAGAGCAAAAATTGAAGAACAACTTAAGAGGTGCAGGATAGAGCCTGCACCGTGGCAGATTTACAGTAGCGCTGCAGCAGACTGATTTCCAGAAAGTTTTGCCATTGGGAAGGCACCGCGACGGAGAAAGACGAGTTGGTACGAGTGGGTGACGTCAGCATAGTCGGCCGCGACGGAGAGGATGCTGTGCTGCGGCGAAAACGACATTATTTTATAAATAGAAAATTTTCAAGTCTGATTAGAGGATCGTGTTGGGAGTCTTTGAAGCTTTTTATGAGATTTGTTGAGCACATAATTCAGAATTTCAGAGCATCCTTTAGTGGAAGAGCAAGAGTTTGAAGAAGAAGAACGAAGAAAGTCAGATTGACAACCCGCCTTTACTCGATGACATTGTAATCTTCTTTTGTTTCACTTGTTAAGGTTGATTAGGGTTTTTGTTTTAGTTTTGGCTGAACATGAATTTCTTCATCTTCATTGTTTATGCATGCTTTTCTAGGAGCATGAGTAACTAATATCACGGGTAGGGATGCGATTGGATAGTTTTGGTTATATAATTAGGTTTTGGGATAAATGCTTTGATTGTTACTTTTCATTGTTCTCATGGTTTGCTAAGTTTAATGCTTGTGAATGACTAGATCACCCATGAACATGATATTAGTACATACTTTACTTTTACATGGAGATTGTGTGTTTGGACCAAACCATATGTAAAAGTGCTGATTTGTCAGTAGTATGCCTATCAAAGTACTTTGCCTTTAGTCACGTTGTTAACCTAGGCCTTGTGCACAACCCTTGCCAGTAGTATGCTTGGTGACACACACACACTTATGGTTCATGACTCCTGAAAGTGAAGCTTAAGTAGTTTTATGAGCGGGTAACATTACAAGTACAATTGTGAACATTGCATATCCATACCTATGTATATAACTCTCTTGACTTTAGTTTGTTTACTAGTGTTTTAGATTTCTACAAAAATACTCGACACAATTTGGTTTACTGCTTTAGTAGTTAGCGAGATTATTCTGTGTTAAATCTCTAAAGCTATTCCGCGAGTCCTTGTGGGATTGATATATGGACTTTTGTCCTATATAACTTGTACGATTCGATATACATGCCGAGAGCGTGTTGGAGAACTAGCTAAACAAAGTGGAAGAAAGCATGAAGGTGTCTTATGGCCATAACTTAGTAGGTGGTCCAATAATTTGGAAGTTATACAAAGCTTCAAGAAGTTTCATGAAGAAGCACATGGTCATGTATTGGGGATTAGGGTCGTGACTTTGATGTAGGTTGAGATTGGGGTAATTTTTTGGGGAGCTCAACTTAGAAGAAATAGTGCATTAGAAACTCCATCAAGTATGATATAATATCGAATTTGATGCATCTTGAATATGATTTGGTTGATCATGCTTATTTGAAACTCTATCAACCTTGATGGACTTTCCTGGAAGATTCTGTTTTCGAAGTCTAGGCCTCCAAAGCTATAACTTCAAGATAGAATATGCATAAAAGGTATCTTTTTGGGGTGAGGGTGTTTCACGGAAGCTCTGGATATGGAGATGTTTGAGATGCTCTTCATCACTCTTGTTGTGGTGCCTTCGTGGGTGTAAAAGGATCACTCATGGTGCATCCTTAGGTTCCCCAGAGATGCGCTCCTTAGTTGCGACAGTCCTAGGCCTTCTAAGTGTGGGTGTGACGTGGCTCCGGGGCCACGTGACAATTTTTCATTTCTTGCTGACATTTTTCAAGTGTAGCATCAGACTTATAACAATATTTATTTATCTGGTAATTTGTGAGTATAAATACATTTTCCTTAGATTTAGAGATGGTTGAATTTTTCTACTCTCATTCTCTACATAGTATTTGTTATTCTCTTAAGATTGAAGCCTTTATTTGGTCCAAAGAGTTGGAGGCTAAGACCCTTAGGTAATTGAGGGAGGAGTTGGAGACTAAGTCCCTTAGGTCATGGAGGTGGGAACTGGAGGCTAGATTCTTTAGCATATGTTCCTAGAGCATGCATAAGGTAGCACACCATTAGCGATAAACATGAGTATACACATATATAAAATTGCCTCGCACGCTCATGTATGAGATTGAGTGTCTCTCCTTGGGAATTTGAACAACACTTAGCTATAGGTAGTTCTAGAGAAAGAGAAAAAGTAGAGCGAGAAGTGGAAATATGAAGATTTAAATCCCTTATCACTTCAACAAACTTACAAACCAAAGTCGACGATACGTACGTGATTGTTCGATGAGTATGTGCGGCCTATCATGAGCATGTGACTTATTCTTCGGTCATACCATTCCATAGTGTCTTATTAGGCTTCAATGCCTAAACTTTTCCTTTGATGTAGTAAAGAAAATATTGTGTTTCTAGGAGCACCCCACTTAATGGTGCAACATCGCAGTAACTCATGTGCTAGAAGTGTTATGGCCTCGACAACTTTCCCGAGTGTTGAGGATAAGTCTTGATTGTACTCCTACGCACATGGTGTGTGGACTAATCTTTACTTTTGGTTATGTTATGAGCGTTAACCTTGTACATAAGGAAGGTCTGCCATTAGTTTAAAAGATGACAGATGAGACAAATAGGTCTTGAAGAGTCTTGGAATACTCATTTGAAGAGATCGAGTGCGTGGGAGCGAGCAAAGCTTTTGTGAGGTGAGGAAGGGCGTCGTGACTGCACTTGGCACTGCGGTGCCATGCTTAGTAAAGTGAGGAGGCATATAGTCGAAGCTAGTGGTTTCACAAGTTGATGTATAGTGTCGCTATCTCACTTGGCGTCACGTCAAAATCAAGAGATGCAGTATTGCGGCGTAGGACTTGAGAGCGAATTTTCATGTCTTGCGTGCACGAGAGTTTCTTTAAGTTAGGGGTGCGTGTTGTAGTGAAACTCTCTTACTTGGATAAGAGCTTTTTGGGCGAACTAAGACGAGACAAGTGTAAGTTTCCACAACCAAACTCGACGATGCGGTGGTATGACCAGATTGATCTTGTTCCGCCCTTTCACTTTCATGATTAGCTCTTTCGGCGTGGTTTGGGTGTCATCCAAGCTACTAGCCGTTGGGAGTCCCTTTGTGAGTTTCGTAGGGTGATTTTTTTGGGCGAGCTTCTTAGACAAGTTTCACTTTTTTTGACTCGTTTGCTATTTTAACTTCGTCCAATCTCTTTCAAAATTGAGATGGACTCTGGGTATACTTGTCAAGCTCTACGCGACCGATTAATTTTTGAAATATTTGGATTTTTTTGCGACGTCATTCAAATTCGGCAATAAATAAGTAAATGGATGTACTATGTTGAAGCATGGGCTCAAGAAGATTATGAATATATTGGAGTGTTAGAGCATAGGTCCATGTGGCATGATATCCTACATAAAAAATGGTTTGTGCCATGCCAACAAGAATCATGAAAGCAACACATGACATTTTCTGTGTAGATCCCCCTTGGTATCATCATCACTGATACCCTCTCAAAGCTGTCTGTGCCTATGAGCTTCACTTATTTCTTAAAAGAACTCCCCTAGAAGTTTCTAGTCCTACTCATACAATGATACAAATTAAGTTAGATGGTCCCTAACACCATTTTGTTCTTATATACACGTTTCCTAACATCAACCAGTAACTCCATTTTTGTAAG
>JAYMTF010005274.1:0-11819 GCA_036897485.1 Pelargonium nanum | reverse complement strand
CCGATCTTTCCTCCCGTTGAAGTAAACTCGACAACCCTTCCGCACAAAGGAGAAAAAGATATGGTGATAGCGGACAACCTTGTCTCAAACCACGCTTCGGCTTAAACAATGGCAGCAACATCCCATTAAATTCAATCTGAAATCTAGTTGTTGTGACACATAATAAAACCCATCTAATAAACTGATCATGAAAACCAAGTTTAGCCATTATAGCTTCCAAATATTTCCATTCAACACGATCATATGCCTTGGCCATATCAATCTTCAACGCCATCCACCCGTCTTTCCCTTGCGTGTGCCTACAAATCCAATGAACAATCTCATTGGCAACACATATGTTGTCCGTAATAAGCCGTCCTTCAATGAACGCACTTTGGGATTCCGAAATGACCTCTCCAATAACATCCTTCAATCGATTCGCAAGCATTTTCGAAACGATTTTATAAATCACATTGCATAAAGCAATGGGTCTCAAATCCCCAACCACCTCTGGCTTTGCTTTCTTCGGTATTAAAACAACAATTGTATCATTAAAACCATCCGGAAACTGTTGCTGCCTCAAACATCTAATACACGCATCAGTTACCGTTTTACCAACTATGTTCCAATGCTTGTGATAGAAACCGGGACACAACCCATCCGGACCCGGTGATTTCTCCGGATGCATATCATCAAGAGCTCTCTTAACCTCCCACTCTTGAAAGTCTCGAATTAATTTAGCATTATGAACATCAGTGACACGTCTTTCAACCGCCACACACACCCTCTCCGGACTCACATCTTGAGACTCAGCCATCTCCATAAAATGTGTCTGCACTAAATTCTCTAAACCATCACCTGTACTAACCCAACAACCCAAATTGTTCTTTAATTGCAACACAGTGTTCATTCTTTTGCGAAAAGAGGCCGCCGAATGGAAATATTTTGTATTGAGATCGCCACTTCGAAGCCAACTAATTTTAGCACGTTGACTCCAAAACAGCTCTTGTTTTTTCAAAACCTCCAAATAAGCCAGCCGAGCTTCTTCCTTACCATAACCCGACCTGTCAGCCTTATCAAGTCGAGACCTAGCCGCATCAATTTCTTTACGAATAATATCTCGAGCCGACCCTTTCCAAGCACGAAGTGCAGCACCTACACCACTTATTTGAGCCATAATATCCAACCTACTACTAATATCCCATGCACGTTGAACAACCTGACAACATTCCGGATTCAAGGACCAACCTACTTCATAACGGAACCGAGCTCGTTTTCTCACCTCCTCCCTTTTTGCCGGTTCAATAAAAAGTGGTCTATGATCGGACGATATAAAAGGCAAATTATAAACACACCAATTGCTAAAAGTACTTACCCAGCTTGCCGAACCAAAAGCCCGATCCAATCTTTCTTCAACTTTTGGATCCGCCTCTGAACCTCGACGCCAAGTAAATTTTCCTCCAACCGCACCCAAATCAGTCAATCCAACATCATCAACAGCTTGACCGAAACCTCTCATGAGCCATAAAGGTTGGGGATTGCCACCACGTTTCTCATGAGAGAAGAGAATATCGTTGAAGTCACCGGCACATAACCAAGGCAAATTGCATCGATTACCCAAACTCCTCAATCTCTCCCAAGATTCCATACGCCGAGCTCTATCCGGGCTACCATAAAACCCCGTAAACCTCCATGTCCCCCACTCCTCAATCGATACCACAACATCTATATGAAAAGTAGAAAAGCTCAGCAAACTGACACTACCTGGAATTGACCAGAAAATAGCCAAACCACCACTCCGACCACAACTATTAACAGCAAAGCAACCCGACATCCCGAGCACACTACGAACTCGTTCCAACTGCTCTCTTGACCGCTTAGTTTCCATTATGAACACCACCTTCGGCTTACGTGACCCGACTAGATCACGCAGTACACGAACTGCCTGTGGATTGCCGAGTCCACGGCAGTTCCAACATAATGTACTCATTGATCCGGGCGGACCTTTTCTCCAAGGTCCGCCTACAGCAAGTTTTTTGATCCTTCACCCACCTCTTCCATTCTCCTCTTTTTCCCATCCATCAATACCACAGAGTCCCTCCCCTCCTTATCCGCCACACTATCTGGCGTAATGGCCTCACTAATTGTTTCCATAGGAGCTACTGGATTGTCACCATCATCATCACGCCGAATCCATCTAGCACCATGACCTCCTCCTGGTTTCTTTGCCGGAGCCCTTAGCCAAGACCCATAAGCTCTCTCCAAACCCACCTCCGGATGCTTAATTAACTCATTACACTGCTCATCGTTGTGACCCATAATCCCACAATAAAAACAAAAGTGCGGGAGTTTTTCATATTTAAAACGAACCCAATGCCACTCTCCCCCCACCGCCTTCACCCGCATCCTTCGCTTGATTGGATTACGCACATCCAAAAGAACACGGATTCGCAAATATGAGGTCCTGTTACGTGTAAAATTGTAAGGGTCCATCTCCATAAACTTGCCTATGAAATTACCCATATTTGAACAAACCCTTTCCGTTCGAAAACCCTCCGGAACTTCATGCAACTGCACCCACAAACTCATCAACACCAACTCCACCTTTGCAGGTACATCACCTGCTTCCAGCAACTTGCAAATAAGGACCTGCCTGTTAAAAGTCCAAGGGCCACCATCGGTAACCCTCTTAGCATCCCTCTCATTATAAAATTCAAATATAAATCGTTGATCACCCCGCCCAAAAGCCTCATCAAACAACTCAGTTGCCCGCATCAAACCAACTGGTTTCCATATTGAAGCAAGAGTATCCTGCATAGCCTCAAAATTAATATACGAATCCGTGAGAAAACGACCAACAATTCTCCATTTTCTCGGTCCCGTTTCCGTCCTCGCCTCCTCCTCCAAGTTAACCTCCAGTCCCCCTTCCTCTTCTCCTTCCAACGACAACATCCCCATACCATCGACGATCCGACCAGCCATGGTTACACAAACTTGCCACACACACCGTCAAGCACTAGTCAACCGCTAGTCAACAACCAGTACACCACCGGAAAACACCACCGCCTTTGAAAATTGCAAAACTGAAAACCCTAACTGCCAAGTAAGACAGAGCACGTCACTTAGACGGACAGACCACGTTTCCACAACAGAAAGTTTTGTTTTGGCGGAAAGTTAATACACCTATTTGTACAAATTTAATCAAAAGTGATTTATTGTACATTTACCTAAAATATACTTCTATCATTCGTGAATCATCATTTCGTTTTGAGGTGCATAGCTTAATGCTATGGGTTCATACGACGTCGCTTCAGCATGCGTATTGCCAGCCGTTTGAAACGATGGGTTCATATCGAAGAGCCGATGTTGTTGTATTCAATATTTTGTGCAACATCAACCCAAATGCGATTTCCAGTAGAAGCTGGAAGACTCATCACCAAACCTATTCTCTTCAAGAAGCCAATGGTCACAGCTAGCAGTAGCAGCAGCAATGCCGGAGCGTACACGGCAATCACAGAAAGAGTGAGAACGGAAAAGGAAATCAAGAAAAGTAAATTCATTGCAATCGCTGGTCCCATCTCCGATGAACAATCCGCTCAATCCTTCCTCTCCCAGGTCTCTACGTTCTCTCCAATCCCCTATTTAAATCACTCTTTTTTGGGGTTTTCTATTTCTTTCTACTTTTATTTTATGTGATTATGTCCCTGATTGAGTTTCTTATATCTAAGCTCTGATTTCAGGATAAAATTCTGTAGCAAACGAATTGAGTTCCTCTTTTTATTTGAAGTCTGTAACCATTATATGAATTGATTTCTATAAATTGAGAGAGTTCAAGAAGCAAAATTTTGACAGAATTTCATTGCTAAATCCTGGATTGTTTAGGTTATTATGTTTTTGGCCCCCTTTTTATGGTGTTTAATTTGACAGTTAAATGATCCTAAATTCACCCAACTATGGCTTGTTCTTCTACCATTTTGATTTTCCAGTTCACAAGTTGTGGAGCTATATTTATGCATGTAGGTTTTGCTTCATTTTTCTGGTGTAATTTTGCTTGCTTTTCCAGCAAAACTGATTTTTTATCATCTAGTTTCTTATTATAAGATCGTTTTTTTTTTTTTGCTGCATTGTTATGTTCAGGTCAAAGACTCTCGTGCAACTCACAATTGTTGGGCTTATAAGGTAAAGACTGAGGATTTGGAATTACTGTTGTAGTTGCCTTGACTATCTGCAACAGCAGTTCAAACTTTCTAACTTGAAGATCCAAGAGGCTAGATAGCAGATTTGTATTTTGTTAATGGCGGCTGCCGTCCCTGAAACACTAATCCTGTCATTCTTTGCAAATTTAGGTTGGAGATAAATTCCGGTCAAATGATGATGGTGAACCATCAGGTACAGCTGGCAAGCCAATACTATCTGCCATCGACTCATCAGGAATAGATAGAGTGATGGTAGTGGTTACCAGGTACTGCTTTAACAGGCTAGTCAAGCAATAACAAGAGATGAAATCTAGAGCTGGTTTAGGATTCTTCAAAAAGTAAAGAACAATAATTGAGAAGCTGAATATATCTGCTTTGATTTTTTTAGTTTTCATGCTAGTTATAATTACTAAACAAAGGAATTGTGGTCATCGGATATATCATATGCTCAAGCTTATGTATGAGAACTTATACACTATTGTTCTTATAGTTAACGCTTTTAGTTTCCAGGTATTTTGGAGGTATCAAACTAGGCACTGGAGGTTTGGTTAGGGCTTATGGTGGAGTTGCAGCAGAGTGCTTGAAAAGTGCCCCAACTTGTCTTGTGAAATCTAAGGCATTCTATTTCCTTTTCCCCTGTTATGAAGCTTTATTTTTTTATTTTTTTATTTTTTTTTTTTTTTACTTCTGTTTTATGAGAATCCACTTCATTTTGAAATCACTGAAGCTAATCACAGTCAATATTATGTGTTAAACAGTACGGATAATCTGAAAATTGGATTGTTTTTTTTTAATTGTAGATTCCAATGGGTGTAGAGGTTTCATTTGACCTTTTGGGAGTTCTATACCATCAGGTGAGCTTGTGTAGATGCAAGTTGATACTTTTCTCGTTTACTTTGGCATGGTTTGAGCACATTACTTGACAAAATTTGTATGGAAAGCATAGACTCTTTCATTTCTTGATATTTATGTTTAGTGGAGACTGAAGTCATTGTCCCTGCCAAAACTATACTACCTCAAATTCTTTAATATGCTCGTTCCTAGTTATTCTCTCATCCAAGTCACTTTACTGAAGTACTTGTTTCAAGTCTATTGTGGGAAGCATGTAGCTTGTTATGCAATTACAATTTATTACTAAAGCCTTTTCACAGCCCAGTGCATATATTGTATCAATATCTGTTCAGTTTGATACAAGTATGTAAATAACAACTAATCTGCTAAAAACAACGTATTTGAGCTTCACTGTGAAGTCTGAAGTATCTTTACCAATACCACCTTTTTCTTTACCTGGTTCACTTACACTTTCAAGTTTGCCCTTGACATATACAGTTACAATATTTTCAAGCTGGAAACATCAAGCAGGATTATGATACTGGTAAGGATGGCATAACCATGGTTACTTTTAACGTCGAGTTTGACCGGGTAGAGAAACTGGAGGATGCGATCAAAGCCAATTGTAGCCGAGATATTGTGTTTTACAGGCATTGAGAGACAGCAACTCTTGATACATGACTGTAACTAAAGGAAGAGTTGGTTCCATGCTCTTTGACTGATTTTGAATTTAGTTTATTGTAGGTTGTTGTCCATAATATATTTGTGCATTAAAAGGTGACTTATGACCTGATATGCTTTAAATTGTACATTTTATTCGCAGTTGAATAAGAATTATACTTGAAAGTTGATTGTTGGCTTTGTGTAAATCTCTTTCCTAATCTTTGATAGCCGTAAAAGTATAAAAGATTTCTATCGTCATTAAGGTTTGGATTATGTTTTCAGTCTTTGGTAGCCATTATACAGGCATGTTAGTTTTGAGTCCAGTGCAATTCCTTCTACCAAAAAGAACCTCCCCTACCTTTGTTAGCTACAGATCTGAGTTTCTGGGATTCCAACAGCATCAATTCACAACATATTTTAGTTTGTGGGTTTGTTGTACCAGACTCGATAAGGAAAGACAAGTAGAAAAATAAGAATAAACACAGCCCGGGTTTACATTGAAAAGATCAAAGAATGAAACATCAATATCCAATGAGCAGTATTACTTCTCTAGTAAATTATGCTGCTTTCTAAGGGCTAGTAGTTGATGGAGTTGCACTCGGCAATGGGGGTGTGTGCTGCGAAACTGAAACTCGTATCAGTGTTTCAGAGAGAGAATGCAACTATTAGAGCCAGAATGATACAATGCTTCCCGACAGCCATGGTTGATAGCTAGCTAGGAACAGAAGAACCTTAAGCTTCATTTTCTTGACTATGCGAAGTGAGTTTTGAGTTGATCAACCACAACTTCATATGGCACTTGTAGAGTATGTGTACAAGGGTTTATGCAATCTGCAGGAACTGGTATGATCTGAACCAACTCGTATCTTTTACATATCAGAACTAAAATTTTCTAAACATATATCACTCTGTCTTCTAGCTTCTTTATTTGTTTCAGATCATCACAAGAGATGCTTTCACTTCCAATCAAGCCACAATTGTGAAGTTTCAAGGAGAAAATAAAATTAGTAAGTCAACGATGCGCATCTACATTTTCTTAACTTTATTGAAATATTAGAATAGTAAACTGTTGATTTCAACTTATTCTTGCAATGTAAGTTAAAGCTACAACATGTTAATTAAAGCTAACCTGCAGCACTATACTGATAGTCACCAGTCAAGAGTATATTCTAGCTCTATATATCTATTTGTCACCATGTATGTTACTTGGTACAATGTCAGATAGACAGACCTAAGAAAATAACTCAGTATGTGTAGCTTGATCTTCCCAGTGAATTAGGCTTATTGTGCATGACAGTCTTCAAAGCCCTTCTCAGAGCCATAATGCCTTCATTTTCAGCCTCTAGCAGCCCTCTCACCCACAACACACTCTTGCTCCTTCCACCCACACTCACCATCTCAGCCCTCACTACCTTCCCATTCACTGATCTTAGTGCTCTCGCCATATCCGATATCAACCCCGCCCTATCCTCACAGCTCATTTTCACCTTCACGATCCCCTTCTGATCCTCGCAATGCCTCAATGTTAACTTGTCCGACTCACCGGGGAACACGCTATCCTCCATCCCACCAATTCGCACTGAATCATCAATATTTTCCTCTTCCCTCAATCCTGATACCGCACCTTTATTCTGCGATTCCACTAATCTCGATACTACTTTCTGTAACTCTGTTACGCGCCTTATGCTCTCTCCAAGTAGCGATGCCTTGTCTTTCTGTCATTTTATTAGTTACATATTGTCACAAACAAACATAATACACAATTTGAGCGAGTTTACTTACTTTGATCAAGTAGGGGAAGATGGTGCGGAGAGTGGCATACTGAACGTTCATCCTTAATCTTCGTCGCCTCTCTGATTCACTGTGTTTCTTGGCAGCGAATTTCTTGGCCTCTACCTTTGATTCTGGTTTTGGAACTCTTGAAATTGGGTAGTTTTTCAATGATGTGGTAGAGTTCATTGCTTGAGAAAGGCTTATTCTTTTTGAAAAAACTCTTGATCCATAGTACTTTGGAATAGATGCTTCTATCTGAAATAGTATCAATAAAATTCAAGAAGCATAACATTTTAGAAAAGAGAAGTAGGAGAAAGATGAACAGAAATGTTACCTGCTGCAGTAGAGCCATGGAGTTAACTTGTAAGCTAATTGGGAATAGTATTTTTTGTTAATACAACATGGTTTGTGGAAGACATTGTCTCTTAATTAATAAAAAAACATATTCATAAAGTGTGGATATATGTGAAATGAAGGCTAAAAGATTGTCAAATATTAAACCAAATAATTGTGATTTAA
The DNA here is from genome assembly GCA_036897485.1 of Pelargonium nanum. Taxonomy (NCBI): domain Eukaryota; kingdom Viridiplantae; phylum Streptophyta; class Magnoliopsida; order Geraniales; family Geraniaceae; genus Pelargonium; species Pelargonium nanum. The sequence goes on along the minus strand of JAYMTF010005274.1, from coordinate 3,858 downwards.
GCAAATTAATGATGGATCTTGTCTTCATTACCTCAACATTTGGTAAATCTGAAATTTATACTTGTATATAGATACATATATATTACCCAAATCTGTATCATAATTTCTGTTTTTGTCATGCTATTATGTTTGGGAAATAGTAGCACTCTCCATTATGCAATTACTTCTCCCATAAGTAAGTGTTGTGATATTTTTTTTTAAATGCTTAGTTTTGCCTAAATAAATTAAGATATTATTAAAATAATAGCATCCTTTAATCAAATAATAGCATACACATGGAGGGTGCTCAAAGCATCAAGATCATAAATGAGTCCTAAAAAATTTAGACATTTGATGTACAAAAACTTTTAAGAAGAATGAGTCCTCAAAAGAGGTCATTGACCTTAATGGTTAATTCTTTAGGAAATGACAGGTACACCCACTAAAAAAAACTCGCTCAAGGGGAAACAATATTTCCTCCGAGAAGCACTCCGCTCAAAGGGTTTTATTCCGAGTATACAAACCAAGACCAAGGCACAAGTCAGAGTAAGAGAAGCTCCTTCTCCCCAACTTGGGGGCCGGACCCTCACTTCCCCTATAGAGCTTCTCTCAGAAGATGGATGAAGCAAGACTTAGAGAAAAAGTCTGTATGTGGCCCCTACCACGTCGTCAAGTGAGTTTGAACTCTATATATAGAGGCATTCACCAAAAATAAAAATCACATCACACTGCAAAATTGAACTCTTCTAAGTGCACAAGAATCATCTCAAGTGTTTTTCGTGTGTTCTTCGAATGTTCATCAAAATAATCGAACGATTTTTGAAGAACTTCAAATCTTGAGTTTATGTAGAGATCATAATTCTTATGTCGGAGGCGGTCCTTTGGACAGACATATGGAGTTTTCACTTAATTGTGTGTTCATTCTTGTAGGAGACGCGTCTCGAATCAAGGCAATGAACTCTAATCCAAGTCAGACCCCGACTCGAAGCATCAAGTACCTTGACATATGGAGTAAGATAAAACCAAGACGACGTCGTAGTCAGATCTCAAATTTGACAAAGTCAAAAAAGTCGAATCAAAAGATAATGTTAATTGCTTTTCTAGACTACACCATAATGACATAATTAAGTAATATTATATATTATGATAACTAAAGGTGTTATTGCATATGCTCAAGTCTTTAGAAGCCTAATCCATCTCTCACACACACATCAGGCCACACAAATTGAGTGGTCTAGTTTTAAGGTACATGAGCAAAGTATCTAAAGATCACCTTGGACTTTGGAGCTTCAAAGACGACAAAGAGGGTGGTTAGATATATATATATAGTTTGGACATTGAGTCATGGTCTATGTTATTTCATAACCTCCTTTTGAAGTTGATTGGTTTCACTAACATTGACCGGGCAACTAGCTAGTTATGATGACAAGAAGTCCCAAACAACTTATTTTGATAATCTTTTAGCAATCTCAATCACAAAAAACTCAAGAGCGATTTCAAAAAAAAAAAAAAAAAAAAAAAAACAAGAGCAACTTGCATATATATATTTATTGATTATAGTACTATGGTGAAGCAAGTTTGTAGATTGTTTGATGCACATAAATTACAATAACATGAAAACTCATTTAGAATGACTGTTAAATATTATGAAAAAATATTATGTGTTCCTTCTTGAAGAGTCTAGAGATTAGAAGAAAAAATATTATGAAAAATTGTGGATAGATCAAGAAATAAAAGCTTTGTTTCGAAACTATATATTGAAACTAGCATCCATGAAGTATACTAGAAATTTCATTTGTAAAGTTTAGATAGATATACTTTCTAATTCAAGCAATGATAAAAACTAAAACACATTTTTAAATCTAAGTACAGCTTCATATCTTAACTACAACTGAAGTCTTCAAACAATAATTATTCAATGAACCCATTTATGCTCTTCAACCATCATTACATATTCTAATAGTTCTCTACTCGACCACTACTAATAAAACATGGGCCAAATTCAGACTTCTGTTTTCTTTTTGGAGAGTAATGAAACTTTTTCTTGCTCTCTCTCTCTCAAAATTCATGGAAAGGAGAAGAAAATTACAGTGATATCAAATATTGTTATATCTTTCTGTATATAGGGCCCCTACTTGCTTGTTGGTGAGTATTAACTTTTAAATATAGTAAAATACTCCATATGATTCCTAAATTTTCGTATTTCGACCTTATTTTGTTCTTGAACATTTTTTTAAATTTCAATTTAAATAGTATCTGAACTTTTGTGTTTAGATCTTCAACTTTTGATATAAACTCTAACGACAATAACTATTTTGGGTCCATATTTAAAATTCCATAAAGTATTTTGGGTTAAAAAATTAATAATCAAATTGAATCTAAACACAAAGTTAACAATCAGCATGAGATGAACACCTTTAAGGCATACCACACACCGACCACAGAAAACGGCAAAGCTCTCCCTACCAAGTTTTAACTCATATGCATTTCTTGAAACTCAAACTCGAGATTAAGTTGGAACAACTCTTTACCCATTGACTCACACGAATAGCGATTCAAATGATAGTATTTTACCTTAAAACATATAAAATGAGAAAATGACAAACACCAATATATCAAAAGAGATATACCGGGTCTAATCGGCATATGCTTTTGACAAGCAAATGTACCTTGAGTAATTCAAAAGAATGACTGGTGGGTTGCATGCGTTAAAAATGGATCGATCAATTGCCGTGTCAAACCACAAAGGTGACAAGACTCCATTTTCAGACCATCTTTATCTTCCAATGCCATGATTTTCAATTTCATTTTTTCATCAACTCAATATTCTTATTATTTATTTAATTAATTCACCATATTAAATACATCAAGTCGCTCACTCCTAACGTACAATTACAAGTTGTCTACTGCTTCTATTCGCACTACTAGATGATTGGTGCATGTATATTTGATAGATATTAGATATTTGTTAATTATAAAATCAAAATACAAAATAAATTCGTCTTCACAGATGTTAATTGGCAAAATTAAAAATAATATACATCATCAATGAGCATATGAGAGAGACATTTAACATTAACACTATAGTTCAACAAAATAAATTTGCAAGAAACAAAATTATAAAACTTTTGAGTTTTATATTGACCCGAAACCACCTTAATTTAATTATTACCTCAAACCAATGTTTTGAAATCCGTCTCGGACCGGCTAGCTCAACTGGTAGCCGGTTGGGCCACCGGTTCAGGTCTTAAGAGACCTGAGAATATGTCAAACCTGAAAATGTATATTTTTATGGAAAAATATACTATTAGCTTTCTTTTTTCGGAAAAATATATTTCAATGTATATTTTTTTACTTGTATTTTCACGTGTGTTTGATATTATTAATGAAAATGTTTGAGATAGGAAATGGAGAAATTTCAATATTATAATGAATTCATTAAAAATATTAATATTTTGTACATTTTTAATTAAAGATTATCCAAAAAAAATCTATTAATTTTTTCCTGTGAGATTTGATGTATTATAATAAGTTTTCACAACTTGTTAGTGTATAACTCATCAACGTTTTTTTAGCTCAACTCATCACATTTGTACACTGAAAATCGTAGTATATATATTTTTTCTTTAAACCAATAAATGTAAATAAATATATTATGACATTGAAATATTTCTATTTTTTACTCTAAACATTTTCATTAGTTATACCAAATACATGGAAAAATGCATACAAATAGAATACATATGTGGATTTTTTTTATAAATATACTATTAGCTTTTTATTATAATAAAGTAACGAGAATAAGGAATCTAAGCCATATAATTTTTGGCTTAGGCTAAGCCAAACTAATGAGGTGATGACACCTCATTAAATTTAATA